>JAGPOY010005389.1:0-12856 GCA_018983105.1 Silene uniflora
TGAACTGAACTTAATGGATCTGAACTGAACTGAACTGAACTTATAGGATCTGAAGCGATCTGAAATTAAGTGACTTGAAGTCCAAAAGAACAGGGCCTAAGGGTGTGTATCAGTGTATAGATTGGGGGATTTGGAGGGAAAGGAAAGGGAGAGGGGAGTAGGGGATTTGAAATCCCTTATTTGGAAAGCAAGCAAGGGTGAAGGGAAAAGAAGGGGAAGAGATTTGGAGAGATTCAACCTCCAAGCTTAATCAAAACCTCTCCACAATATGATTTTTCTGTATATTATACGGCGTATATATATCCGATTCTTCGTATATCCAAAATCCGTATATGCGGTATCCGATTTCAATCCCACTTGTATAATTTAATACTCCCTCGTATTCCTGATAAATGTCTCTGTTCAAGGGTGACAAGGGAATTAAGGAAATCCAAATTAAATAAGCTAAAGTATTGTGGTGGCCGGTGGGGTAAGGTAATTAGAGAAAAGGCTAAATCGGCCCAAGCCCATTTGATCACCTCTAGTATAAGATAATAAACATTCGGATCGGGTCAATTCGGGTTTCGAGTCAAATTCGGATCCTTGAATTGGGCATGGGTGGGGTTTGGGTCGTGTTATATGCCGAGTCATTCGCTTTAACAATTTTGCGAGGTCTGGTTATAACTCCTAATTAGGATGACCGGCACACCTAGTTGGATCCAATCCATGGGAAGCCCAATTAAGTAAAGAGCCGTATAACAACTACGGTTAGTTGGACAACAAGCTCGAACAATGGTTTAAGTGCACAGTTGACACTAACATGACCGTCTTCTAGTTGTGGAGTATCGTGGTTAACAGGGCCAACCCCCCTATTTAAACTTTGATATGTTTTTTCTCGAATTTTGACCCAAAATGCTATTTTTTCAAACCATTATTCTATAAATGAGACAACTAAATTAGCGGTTGGTGACCGTGAATAAACATCCCTAAGGGCTTGCTTGGATTGAGGGTAAAAGGAGGGAAATGAATAGGGGAGGGATAAGTATGATGCATTTTCCATGTTTGGTATGAGAGTAATTATTCACCCCCTGAATCTATTACCCCCATGAAAGGGTAGTACATTACCCACCCTCCCCCCTGGGTAATGATTAAGGGAGTAAAAGATCTACTCAATAATCATTAACCTCATATGCCAAACCAACCATCCATGAACTCATTACCCAAGTAATTAACATCCCCAGTTATTATCACCCAATTAAATTTTATCCCCGGATTTTTTCATGGATTCCAGGTAAGCCCTAATAGATATAGATGCAATCGATTGTTCCTAAAGTATGGGTTTCTTGAACTTGGGTCACCCGAAGCTTAGAAAATACATGTTATTCTCTCGTTGTCAAAATAGAGCGAGCACGGGGCATTGGACATTGGTGCATGTGGTGTGATTGGGTATAAATAAGGGCTTCAAACTGGGCGTTTATATTTATGTTCTCACTAGCAGTAGCTTCCCCAGCACACCTCCAGTACTCCATGTAAGTAAAACTCCTTTCCCTCTCTACTTTCTTCTTCTTCTTCCGTCTTCCTTCTTCTTTTCTGCATATTCCTATTACATTAATTAATTTAATGCACTGCAATTTTATGCTTCCTTATTTCGTTTCTCTTCCCCGTAGCCGTAGCTAATTATCGCGAGACCGTCTCATATAATAATTACTCCGTGTTTAATTACTTTTAACTTACTTAGCTTCTACCTTCTTTATTTTGCATTTTTCCTGCTCCTGTTAATGTCTTCCTTTTCTGTGCTGTTAACTGTTAATCTACATTACTACCGAGTATAATTCTATATTTTTTATTTATTTCGCAGCGTTCTTTATAATTCTCGCGCACTTCATCAATTTCGGCTTCCTTTCGTAAGCAATTGTGTTTTAGATTGTTTGATTGTTGGGAGAATGGTTTAATTACGTTCTTCATTTGTGTGATCATGTTGTTGTAATTGCTGAATAATCAATCTCTCCACAATGTAAAAATCTTAGGAGTTGAATAGTTGGGTTTGTGTTTTATTCTAGAAACCGTCTTTTTGTGTTAGACGAAAGAGTTGCGTATATCTGACTCCCTTGCGCTCTCATAAGAGAGATTATTTGAGGTATTGGGGTCATTTTCTTGGTTTTAGGTGTTGGGAACTCCATTTCATTGATATTAGGTTCGAGGATTTCCTCAATTTTTTACTACTTGTTTCGTAGTCTAATAATCCAGTATTCCGGTAATCCTTAAATTGATGAATTCCAAATGTAGATGCATTTTACTTTATGACTTATTGTTGAAATATGTCGAGATATCGACATATCTCAACACTTATACACAAGCCATGAGGCATTGTTTAAGAGTTCTGTTTCATATTTGCAGTGGTTTCCAATGTATTTTTTTCGTTCCCATGCATGTTGCTGGACGTATGAGTATTGTTTTGTATACTTGCATTAGTATTTGCCCTATGGATGTGTATGCTATGTTTTATGTCTATCTTCTGAAACGTTGAACAGCCTTGTATTTGGGCTTGTGAATGATTCTGTTTGAATAATTTCATTTCTGGCTCATTAGAACGTCTTCCACTCTTCCTACAAAGCGTTTTTGACCCAGTACTTGGTATCATCACTTATTGCTTGTAGAGTTGTAGCAGGAATCATAGTTCAATACTCTAGCTCTTGTGAGGTGGATTTAGTGTTTGCATTAGGCTCTGGTTTTGGGCTTTCTGCAAAACCACTGAAAGCAATGTCGTGGATATCATATTTTTGTACCAGTTTTTCGATATGCTTTATCTTAGGGGACTCGTTTCAAATTAATTTTGATCTCTTGGTTTCAGTTGGGTGAGTTTTGAGTCGACTTATGTGTATTTCATTCAACAATGAAAGAAATGGGGCATGTATTGGAAAAGAAGTCCCTTCTCTTGGATGGCTTCTTTGATTTGTAACCCTTTTTTTTTTCTTAATTTTGAGGTGCCACATCCTTGGGCAAGCAAAAAGTTAGAGGCAATCACTAAATTTGTCAACTTCCCTGGCTTTATTCCTGTCATTTCACTTATTTTGTTCCATGTAAATGCGAGTTTATTACGGTTTAGGTCCACGGTCGACCTAGTTGCAAATTGTATACAATGCTAATTCTATCACTCTAGTTTGCCATTTCAATAAACTATTTCAAAACTGTTTTTGCCATACTATTCCTAATAGTAGTCTTATTCCTAGTGCTTTACTTCTATTCAACATTTTCGTTCACTTAGTTTAAGCTGAGTGTCTTTTGGTACAGGATGGCTAATCGTAAGAAAACGAAGAAGTCTACTCCAAATCAATTTAGGAATTTAGAGAAGGCTAATCTAGGCGGTGTCATATTTGGTTGCACGGATCAAACCATGAATGAGTGTCTTACTAAACAGATTTTTGGTAGGTGATTACTTTCCACCTCTATCTTTTTGGAAGTTTTATAGTTTATTCTGGATTTATCCTTGTTCTTCTTTTAATTATCAATTTTCTGAATGTATGTCCTAATCGTGATAAATTTATTTTTCTGGTGCTTCACGATCATGTATAAAAATCGGGAAGAGCCTTTCCCTCATGAATTTAGCTCTTTCTTCTATTGACATTTTTTTTCTTGTTTCTCTTTAACCCTTTTTTTCTCCCCTGGTTTTCTAACAGGTTTACCTGCTCAGCACTTTGGATATGTAAAGAATATTGACCAAGGCTTGCCATTGTTTCTGTTCAACTACTCCAGAAGGGCACTTCATGGAATTTATGAGGCTGCTAGTCCTGGCCAAATGAATATTAACCCATATGGTTGGTCTAGGGATGGTTCAGAGCGAACGGGATATCCTGCTCAGGTATTGTTGTGTTGCTAGCTATCTAACTTGAACCATTCTGTTTAGGGAAGGCTTGGATGAATTATATAAAACTTCCCACCAATTATCATTGCCATTTTCCTTTTTTATTTATTGTATAATCAATGATGTAGGTTCTAATACGCACTCTGAAGAATTGTCGTCCTTTGCTAGAGAATCAGTTTAAACCAGTAATTCAAGGAAATTATTATATTCACAAGCATTTCTGCTTCGAGCTAGACCATGTTCAATCCAACAAGCTGATAGCCTTATTTTCAACTCAAGTTGTTGCACCACCTCCCTCTATGAGAAATCCAGGGAATTCGAAAACAATAAATATACGACCACCAAGGCTGCAAACTGGGGAATGCAATGAAAATGTGTCATCTGATCCCTCTACACACCATGTAGATATGTCCCAACGTCTAAGAGATGATACAGCAACAAATGGTAAGAATGAAATAGAGCTGGTTTCTGAAAAACTGCAAAATCTGGATGTGAATTCTGACCCATCAGAGTCTGTTCCTGCAACACAAGTACACAAGTCTTCAAGTAGCAGTGTGATACATGTCGAGGTTAATAGTTCACAAGAAAAAGAAATTACTGAAGAGGATAATGTCAAGGACAGCTCTTTACTGCCATCAAATTATGCATCCGTTATAGCTCAGGTTGTTTTTTTAAGAGTCATATGTTGGCATGATTTTTTAAAGTACATATATTCACAAGTCTGATAGTATGTTGCGTTTATATATGAAGCTAATGCTAGATGTTCAAGAGCTGAAGGCATATAAGCAAGAGTCAACTGATAAGATCGCACAATTGGAGGATAAAGTGGTAAACTTCTACTCCTTTATTCAGTTTGTATCTCCTCGATGGTTGCTTATTCATATTCTTTTTGGTATCTCACATTTCTGGGCTGCATCAACTTGGTTTTATCTTTTGGTGCTGATTAGAGGAGAGGATTTTCTACCCTTGTAGCACCATGGAGTCGTATGTAAATACCTTGGAAAAATACTGATATTTGAACTGCGTCTGTCAACCAATATTTCAGAATAATACCACTTGTTTACCGATGTTCCTGGGTCTTGATCTATAATACTCGTTATTCTTTGAAAAATATATCGCGATACAGGTGTGTTTGCAAATGGTGTATACATTTGTGAAAAAACAGGTCATAATAGAGAGAAGATAAACTACAAACATGGAAAATTGGAAACCATCTCAAGTTTCAGATGTTTGGAAGTAAAGAATAACACACATTTTGTTAGTGTCCAACATTGGCTGAGACCCTTTACATTACATCCTTGCCCTCCCGATATCATATCGGCGATATGAAGATCTCACGACCATTACCGTAACTGTGACCGATTCAACATTTGCATGTCGTGCTTTTATCTTAACTTTGTGTATCTCTTTGTGCAAAAATATGCATATCTTTTGGTGTAGTGGATGTGCATTCCATTAAGTTTTGCATTAGAGTGAACTTTGTCTCTGTTTATAAGGTTTTCTTCAAAATTGTTGCACGGCTTGTTCCTGTGGATTTCACAGCGCATATTAGAATCAGAAGTAAAGCTGTCACAAGGTCATGATGATAGGATGCTGGTACCCTTGCCTGACGATTCAGAGACATTTACACTTGGAACAATGGAAGCGTCATGTAGTGACCAGCAGCCGAATCTCGACGACTTTATTTTTATGGCAGGTGGATTTGATGGGAAATCATGGCTGGCATCATTTGAAGCGTATTATCCATCAAAAGATACTGTGGAATCTCTTTGTCCAATGAATTCAGTCCGCTCCTATGCTTCTCTTACTAGGTTAAAGGGTGAGATCTATGCCATTGGTGGTTGTCCTGGTGGACCTCATGATTCGTGGTATGATACAGGTACAGTGGTGCTTAATTATCTTTTTGGGTTTTGAAACTCAACCAAGTTAATTGTTGATATAGCTATACATTATTTTGAAGTGGAATGCTACAGTCCTCTGTATAATGAGTGGACAGCGGTTGCTTGTTTGGGCAAGAAGAAGGGGAGCTTATCTGCAGTTACATTGCATGACAAGATATTTGCGTTGGGTGGTGGGAATGGAGTTAGCAGTTTTTCAGATGTTGAGATGTTTGACCTGGATGTTGGTCGATGGATATCTGCTAGATCAATGCTGGAAAAGGTGAAATTGTTACTGTTCTTCTTGCTTAGATTCTTTTGATCTGCTTTTAGTTTCGAATTTCTGGAGTGATGTAGCCTTTACCTTGAAATTTGATTAGGCTGCACTCAGCAGCTGGGAACGGGTATTACATCTGGTAGACACATCCCAGTTTCTTACTCTTATGTATGTGTGGTACTGTGGTTTTATTGGCGGCAATAGTGATTATTTTATCGATCACTGGCATGATTGATAATTGGTAATTCTACATTCTGTAATTAGTTGTGAGTCTTGTGGCCTATGTTACTTTGACTCTTCGCATTTTGGGCATTATCCATGTCGATCTGTCACTCAGGAATATGGATATTGTTCCGTACCGGATCCTTACACTTTTACACTTCCTATACAAGAGCCAAGACAAGGTGCCCGCTTGCGAAACGTAGAAGACGAAACTGTTTCAGTATGATATTTAAATATTTTTTGTTAGCTTTATTCCCTTAACATCACTCTTTTTCCCTTTAGAAGCTCCAAGTATTTCAATGCTGTCAGGCGACTTGTTGTGGATGGATTTTAGCTGGCTTCTAACTATATTGCTTTTATTTTAATATATTTCATAAGTCATAACTATGCGTACAACTGTTGCATATTTTTACTTGAATAATGTGTTAATATATACCGAGTATTCATATTTATGCGAATTCACTATTTTGTGTAGAGGTTTGCTCTTGCAGCAGTGGAACTTAATGGTGCGCTCTACGCCGTTGGTGGCTTTGATGGGCAAGATTACTTGAGGTCAGATAGTTACGTTTTTTATTTAACTATCTCTTTGACATGTGTCTGTCGTGTTGCGTTGCGCTCGTGATGTAATGTTTTTGCAGTATTTTCTCTGCGCGTTATCATTGCACCAGTGCTCTGCTTGTTTCTTGCCTTATTATACATTGCTGTTTATGAATCTTGAGCAGTCCGATATTATATAGCTAAATTTTCAGTAGCAAATTAGCATCAAGTGACTTTACAAGTGACTTTAGTGAGCCCATATCAGGTGTTAATAGGGTTACTGCATAGTATTCGAACATGTGTCCAGGCCTCTCAGTTCACTTGCACAGTAGATAGTGCACATATTTTTAGCCTGTTTGCAGCCGATTTTGGGCAGTGACATGCCCACATTTGACGTCCTGCCACACCCATAAAATCCTTTCCCTTGTCAGTGATAGGGGTTGGTATTTACTCACTAGGAGACCTAGCCATTTGCATTCAAATAGTAAGGTCTCAAGCATGTGGCACCAATGCCTTGTCCGCGATAAGTGTTGCCAGTGCTCTACGGATATTTTCTGCAATTCAGTCCATATTACCTGTTTCTTGAAAAAAAATGATTTCTTAGCAGGTGCATTTGCAAATAGTGTTTGTATTTAAGAAAAATGAAGAGTGGACAAAGACTACATAGATAGAAAATCAATTCAAATTTCAGAACTCAAGAAATGAAGAAATAAACGCTATTGATGTTCTTGAAATTCCCTTGTGGTTGCTCCACCCACAAGTAAACATCACAGTACTACATTTTAGACAAATTCCACTTGGAAGCTTTCTGGCGTGTGCTGTTTTTGGCACTGGCATTTACAATAATGCTTTGTTTTGCGAGGATGATATGGTTTAATTATATAACAAAAGTACAACATATTAGTCAAGTGGAAAACCCCTCAGACTCAAGTTAGAAGAGTTTCTTGTAAGGCTCTTCAAATGATACTACCTTCCTCCCGGGATGTCAATGATATTATATAACAAAAGTACGACATTGTTTTCTTTCAATAGCTGTAATATTACTGGGATTCTTCTTTATTCTGCAAGGATGTCAATGGATTTGGCATCTGTGGTAACAGTAATTTTCGCTACTGTTATGTGCCTTCTGGGAAAGATAATGATAAATTTCGGGCTTTATTATTGGCATTCCATTCTCTTACCTCTACAATCAGGATATTTGGCTTCATTATCTGACACTACTTGTGCTGAAAATGAAGTGGATTAGTCCCTTAAATGGAAACTGGAAATTGGTTCCTTTGAAGTTGGAGCTGAGTTTGGGAACCACCAAGAGTACAAGACTTAGGCATATCCTATAAGCAGGCTAATTTGAAGCTTTTCATGACAGTTCTACTGAAAGATTTGACCCGAGAGAACATTCTTGGAGCAGACTTGGGAGCATGAATACGACAAGAGGTTGTCATGCCATGGTTGTGCTGAATGAAAATCTGTAAGGAACTTTGGTTTTCATTTTATTTTACTCACTCAGATTTTATCATGTTCCGTCTATTAAATGTTATCAACGTCCCTGGTTTTCTTCATTGTTAATGCAATTTATCCTAACTGCTTTCTGTAAGGGGAGTTGACCTTTGAAGGATTGCGTGATATTTGTTGTAAAGGTAGTTAACGAATGCTCATATAGGCTCACAACTTACAAGTTAATTGTATTGGTAGCCTTTTAATCTCAAAATAATTTGGGGTTGGCCGAGTAATAGAGGGTTTAGGAATGGATACGTCTTATTATGTTTACAGGCACCCTTTGCTTTTTAATTTTCCTCATTTGGACAGAATGTCCACTGTGTATAGTTGTGAATTGTGATTAATGTCTGTTGCATTCCAGTATGCTATCATCTCACCAGTATGCTATCATCTGACAGGTATGCGGTAGGTGGTTTTGATGGAAGTTCTATGATCAGTAGCGTGGAAGTATTTGATCCTCGGGTTGGGACATGGAGGATGCATGAGCCGATGAATTACCACAGGGGATACTCTACTGCTGTTGTTTTGGACAACAACATATATGCAATTGGGGGTTTGGACGAGAATGAGAACATAGTAGACAAGGTGCTTTTCTATTCCTTTCTTGCCTCGCCTCCTTTCCATCATTATTTTAGTGTCCCATTGTGCTATTCTCAATTAATATTCCCGACTAATGTTCTTATAGACGATGCATGCTCACTTCCATTACATGTTGCAAAATGGTAATTTAGAAACATGCTATAAAATCTTAGAAAATGGTTACCAGTCTGATCTTGGTCGTAGCCTCATTAATGTAGCCGATACCGCCTGAAAATATGGTCGTGTTTTGTTAAAATGTTTACTACTGGCTTACATTGTGATGTTTTAAGAACATATGCTGGTACGTTATGTAAGCAAATGATCATGCCTTTACATACCAATTTATTCACAGGTTGAGCGATATGAGGAGGGCCTTGGTTGGCAAGTGACTGACCTGAAAGCTATCGGGAAACGCTGCTTTGCTTCAGCTCTAGTGTAGTAGCTTGGATACTGATAAAGAAGGTGGTCGTATATAGCTCGTACTTGACAAAAGAAGCATACCTGGTACTTTTGACCGTAACTGGAGAAATTTAAGTTCAACTTTTGTATAGGAGATTAGGTGATGGAGCTTGCTTGCCATTTTCAAACTTAAGGTTGCTCAACATTTTGGCTCGTAACAAGTTGAGCGTAACATTAGTCTATTTTCTGTAATCATCACCAGATCTTTTAACTACAATTCATATCAAGGGTTTTAATTGTATGACTATAGTGAGCTAAGATAATTTGATAATGTCGGTATTAATCAATGTTAGTATACATCCTCCGTTCCATTTGTTTCTTTACGTTTGCTTTTTCGGCACTATTCATTAGTATGGATAATCTTCAATACAACTTCTAATATATAACATAAAAGATAGTCATGTGAGATCTTGTTTAAATCGTCTCATCGGGTGGATTACGAATATCAAACTCTTATAATTTTTAGCAACATGTAACTAATGATATGGACAAAAGAAAACGTGCATTGGCATACGTGTATAAAGCAAACGTAAAGAACCAAATGGAACGGAGGAAGTTTGTTTTTTTTTAACTCGGCTCCTCTTTTTTTTTGTCTGGTTTAGTTAATTACGTTGTTTAGTTTTTATATTACGGAGATTGTGGGTGGAAACTACAAAAATTAATGGAATAGTTACGTAAAGTCCTTAAAGCTAAAATGAGGAGTGGATTCATACCATACTGAATTGACGGTGGGACAATCTGGGATGAAGAGAAGATTGTATCATCGCTTGATCTAGGGTTTGAAGAGATGCGCGGTGGTTGAATTTTCACGTGCTCCAAAACTAGTTTAAGCCGGTGTTAATGAGACGAGACAGCTCGCGAGCAACTCGAGATCGGCTCGGTCAAAGCTCGAGCTCGGGCTCGGCTCGTGCGAGATCGGCTCGAGAGTTTAGCGAGTCAGGCCGAGCGAGCAAACGCTGGCTCGGCTCGAAAAGTTCGTGAGAGGCTCGAACTTGTATGATTATATAAGATATTGTTTATATTTTATAATAATATTATATCATGATTATATATTTGTATCACATATATGATATAGCACATGCCTCACCAATTTGCCAAATATTTTTATATTTAACCTTCGAGCCTTATGAAAAATATCGGAAAAAAAAAGAGTCAAAAAATCAACCATTAATACATAGCTAGGCTCTATTTGAACTCGAGTTTGGCTCGTGCAAGCTTAATAGAGAGCACATTTTTTACAAACTCGGGTAAGCTCGAGATCGGCTCGAGCTCGAGTTTTGATTCTTCAGCTCGGCTCGTTAGCACCCCTACTTATAACCTTTTCTTTTTTCATTGTAATTATACCTAGGTTAATTACCGTTGCAACGCAGAAACCCTACATCAAATAAAATCGTTTCTTCTTCTTCTTAGAAAAACAAGTGCGGTGGGAATGGCAGCAGATTTGAACGAGGTAGAGATAGTAGTGCACGTATGGAAAAGAAAGGAATCGTACAGCGAGTTGTATATTGTTAATTTAAATTCGGGTAACGTATCCAAGTTTCCAGGCGGCGGGTTGCACCGTGAAGATGGTTTGTGTGCGATGGTGTCCGCAGGTGATGTGATCTTCCTTATCGGTAATAGCAGACCATTTGATCCCACCAAGGCTTGTTCGCCTTCCGATATGCTCAACTATGGCTGTCCTCGTTTTAGCCCACAAAATCCTCGCACCAGAGCAGGTTGGTGTATGACCCTCGCCACAGCTGCTGGACCGAATTGCCTCCTCCAGAACAAGACTCAGACTCGGACTGGGGGCGTTATGTTAGCAATTCTCCTATTGTAGACCATGATAATAACCGTCTCCTTGTCCATTTTAAGCACATTGATTTCCTCTACGCCTACTATCCTGATGAGCTCAAATGGGTCTGTCTCTAATCTCTTTCCTATTCGTGCACGTGTTTGGGATTTCGTTTCTGTTGTTGTTGATGGTATCATTCTTATCCATTACCCTGAAACAGAAGCACATTTTAGGGCTTTCGACTCGACTTTGGAAATGACCATTGAAGAGTAGCACACGTTATATATCGGAGTTGTTAAAGCTCAAGGAGAAATGCTGGGATACTCACAAGGATGGAAATCCTTACAGATCAACCTTGGTAGGTAAGTCGTAAGTGGTGCGCGTATCTCTCTCCTCTTTCCAGGCTACTTTATGTAATTTGCTACTGGTTTACATTGTGATGTCGTGACCTAGATTTAATGCCATGATTTTAAGAACGTATGCTGGTACGTTATGTAAGCAAATGATCGTGCCTTTACATACCGATTTATTCACAGATTGAGCGGTGAGGAGGGCCTTGGTTGGCAAGTGACGGACCAGAAAGCTATCGGGAAGCGCTGCTTTGCTTCAGCTCTAGTGTAGTAACTTGGATATTGATAAAGAAGGTGGTCGTATATAGCTCGTAGTTGACAAAAGAAGCATATTACTGGTAAATGAATCATGTATGCGGTATGAAGTATAATTCGGGTTATTATTTTCCAGGCTTTGCCTTTACTAGGAAAGACAATGTTCTGCATCGCGACATCCACATGATTGGTTTTAGGATATAATTTAGTATTTTATTTTGCACTTTGGAAAATGTAATTAATTACTCCGTAAGATAAAATTGACTAATTGAGTATTATGTGTTTTGCCCCTTCAAAATGAAATTTATTCAAAACTTGGGTCACCAAAGTGAAAATAATCCAAACCTCAAGTCATCAAAGTAGAATTATTTAGACTTTATGACACTAAAGTAAAATTAGCCCAAAACTTAGGGCTTTAGTTGAAAGTGTCGTTAATATAAAATTACAAAAACAATCAAACATTTACAACTGAAACCGGTTCAATTACGAGTAGGGACCTCATAAGTCAAAACTCATACCTACTTAACTCATACCTTTAACTCATTCACTGTATGCGGATTATAAATGTGAATAGTGGAGCTTTCTTTATCGTGTAAGATGCAAAGGTGAACTTAACTTGGCTAACCTTCTAAATATAAACAATTTTTCCATTTTATAAACTTTATTTTCTGTATAACTTAAAGCATGAAACAAACGTGCAATTAGGCCATTATGTCTTAACTCTTACGGGTATGTATGTTCGTCGAAAACAGTATAATTTCAATTTGGTACTTTACATTTTTTTTAGACAAACGCATAGTACTTTACATTAACACATGTAAATCACCAAATTGAAATTATAGTGTTTGAAAGGGTAGACAAACCGAGTGGCATAAGGTTTTAAAGTGGTTAACAATTTAGATTTGGTTATAATTGAGTAATTGACTCACGTTTCAAGTGACATTTTAGACATATATTCAATTGACAATGACAAGAGATTCTTGATTTTTTTTAATTATTATGATTATATTTTACTTTGTTATTTGTGAAAGGAAAATGATATGGCGACACCGGGTGTTACTCAAATTGAGCGACACACGGGGCTTGAACTAGAGTTGGCAGTTCGTTCAGTGGCACGAGCGGCGGCACGGACCGGCACGACACGGTCCGGCCCGGCACGATGACAATCCCGAGGTGGCACGAGCACGG
>JAGPOY010005390.1:5825-16898 GCA_018983105.1 Silene uniflora
CGTGGCACTAGCCCGGCACTAGGGGTTGATCGGGCTGGGCCGGGCCGTGCTGTGTGCTGACCGGCCAGCTTTTTTCGGCCCACATACCCGGGCTGTGCCGGGCTGTGCTGGGCTGGCCCGCGCTTTTGTCCAGCTCTAAGTGTATTACATAACTAGGCAAAGCTATTTTTTGGGGGAAAATTACAATGTACGGAATAAATATTAGTTTCAAAGTTCCGTTAAATTTGACAACCATCATCAAAAAACGAAGACGGCCTATTATCTCCGTCTTATAGAAATATAATATTTTTGTATTCTCGAATAGGCGGGTGTCTCAAATTTTGTTTAAATTAATTTTAATAACAATTAAATTGTTATGTTCACCGTAGCAACAATTTATAATTAACATTATTAAGATTTTCGCACCGAAAATAATAAAAAAATAAAGATTATTAAGATTTATGATGAAATGTCGACCTACTTGTGGGATATTATGAGGAAAACAAAATGCTTGTTATGGGGTTTGAACCGAGATCTGCTATATCACGCCCCCTATTTTGCTATATCACACCCCCTATTTTGCAATATTTTCCAACTTTGCCCTTTACTATATGAATTAATTATAGGCAAAAATTAAGTAAATGTTTAATTTTTAATCGTGTTCCCCGAGACGGTAAAAAAACGTAGACATTTAATTGTTAATCGTGTTTCCGAGACAGTAAAAAAAACGTAGACATTTACTCTATTAAAAAAAACGTAGACATTTAATTGTTAATCGTGTTTCGACTACGGTTTCTATTATAGTAATTGAATTTTTGAGACGGTCGTAAAATTACGTATCTACAATTTCGTCTTTTTTACGGTTTATATTTACCCATTCCTCCCTCGTTGAACCTTATTATTTTCCCTTTTTCATTGCAATTCATGAAGAACTTCAAATCGATTAAGCTAATGCATCTTTCTTATTCTTAATTATATTTTGTTAATTTGTTTTGTAATTATTCTTAATTAGATTTGTTAGAGCCATTCATCATTAGGTTATTATAGAAATTGTGGAATTATGGCGAATTGTAGTTTTAAAAAAAAAAAAAAATGGAAAAACGCAAAGTAGATCAGTCGTGTACGGCGGTGCCGTGGTGTAGCCGTACAGTACACACGACAAGTCTGCCGTGGCGCCGTGTGTTGAACACGACTTCGCCGCCGTTTAGCCGTGGCTGGCAGACAACCGGTCAGGTCTGTGTCGGACCATAACTAATTCGGGTCTATTTCGGCCTTTCGGGTCTGAGTCGGTCCATAACTAATGTTATTCCGGGTTGTGCAATTCGGGTCTCTTCTGGTGACGCCACACTGCCGGTCCTGTCTGAGTCGGACAAGCTCTTGATTGTTACATGTCTGCTGTTGATAGTTTTTTCTATTTTTGTGTTTTAATTTTTTTTTTTAATATATACTCCCTCCATACTAATCCAAAGGTAACATTGACTTTTTCACACTTGTCGAGGCACGTTTTGCAACGTGAATATCTTTAGTTATACATTATTAAAAATTATAAAAATTTGATATTCTTATAGCATTCATGACGATAAATCAAACAAGATCTCACATGACTATATTTCGTCTTATAGATTAGGAATAATATCGAAGATTCTCTCCGACTATGAATAGTGTCAAAATGCCCTATGTTACCTTTGGATTAGTATGGAGGGAGTATGTATCATACTTGTACATGTTACATACTTGTACTGTTGTACATGTTTTGATTGTCGCGCATAAATAAATAATTAAAAAATACGTTTTCGGAGTCATCATCGGGATTCATTACGAATTTTACCGTTACAAGGTTTTAAAGGTAAAAAAATTTTACAATTGAGTTTTTAGAGTGAACACACAAGTTCATTTAGGTTAAATGTTAATTAGAGTGAGTTTGGTAAAAGTAAATATATGAGATAATAAATGTCTACGTTTTTTTACCGTCTCGGAAACACGATTAACAATTAAATGTCTACGTTTTTTTAACCGTCTCGGGAAACGATTAAAAATTAAACATTTAGTAATTTTAAGTAATTTTAATTCTCATGGTCAAGGGCAAAGTTGGAAAGTATTGCAAAATAGGGGGCGTGATATAGCAATTTTGTTTGAACCTCCGCTGTCAAAAACGAAACAAACCCTTCATGTCCCCACTTAAACCAACTGAGATACTCTAAAACAATGAATATATAATGACAGAAGTCAGTTTTATTCTTAAACATTGGTTGGGCTTGAGCCCAACCAACCTCCTACATAGATCCGCCCCTGGTATTAACACACCCATAGTATGCAAGAAAGCAACAACCAACATTAACCTTAATCGTACAAGTTAGCTTACTCACATTGACCTACTTTTGTTAAATAATCGAGTACATAATTGACTAAATTAATCATATTGTTGAACCAAATTATTAAACACACGACCTTATGATAATGTTAAAATCAAGTTTCAGCTAATATAAATGTCACATGGGAGTGTTTCAAGAGAAGAAAAAACAAGTTGATTTGTTGTTACCTGTATAACGTGGATTCCTATGATTTTTCTGGATTAACGCAGACTCATTCACGCAACTATAACAGATAACGTTGATGACTCAAACGCGAAACACATGAAATTGTACATTCAATGAAGTCTTGATTCTATGAACCTATAAACAAACCTACTCTTGATTGAGCAAACATAACATGATGTACTCAAAGAAGGCTTCCTCTTTGAGGCATGAGGTAGGGGACACTCTTAAGAGTTATGCTTACATTCATCACCACTTTCCTTTTGGTCATGCATAAAATAGTTAGGGACCCAAAATAAGGGACACTCACAAAACAAGACATAATTATATATGGACACTTTTTCTCTTTGCTTTATTTCCTCTACTAGCCATTAGAAGGCAAATACAACACATACTTCACACAAGCACTTCCCTTTAGATTCATTGCTTTTGTGGGAACCATCTTACTTCTAAGCTTCTCCTATGGGTCCATTACACCTCATTGTCTCAAAGATGTAGAAACATAAACATAAATTACTAGTAGTACATAAAATTGTTCATAATAAATATATGTGAGTAAAAATATTTATAATCAAAATTTACTTTTGTACTCGGAGTTAATGGAGTAATCCTAACATTTATGATGTGCAATGTTTATCATATATTGCACAAAATACATTGCACAAAATTTACGATTTTTTTCATGGGTTTCGCTTGTAACTGGAGTTTGTAACAAATGCAGTTTTTTCAATGAAATGAAGGTTAATTGTGTGGAATGTAGTATATCCATCTCCCGAATTTATTAAACAAATAAGTAAAGAAAACCTAACGCAATGATGCAATCAACTTGAGTAACAATCTCTCAATCATTTTCAAGGACATTCGATTTACAGCTTAAAAAAGTTTATGTCAGCAAAAAAACAAGGTAAAGAACGTTGTTTTTTAAATTCTACATAGCGAAAGATATAAGATTGTTGATTTGATAGAGTTGTTCTCACTACTATATCTCAAACTTCCACATATAAAAAGCTCTTTACAAACTACGAAGTACATCGTTATAACTACAGAGTAAAATATGACATCATATATCTCTATACCGTAAAGATATGTTATTTGATCACCTCTAATTTTAGCTATATGTTTGATTATTCGATTAGAAATGTAAATGGATAAACTCACAAAAGTTTATATACTTTGGTCCACTATCTAGCTTCTAGCCACACTATAGACCACCCCAAGCCTCAAACTGTGTTTATTGGAAGACAAGCTTTACAATCTCATCTTCATGTATTTGAAATTATTGAATTGGGAACAAAGTTATGTAACCTATCTTTGTAATGTTTAGTGACGTTTCTATATAAATTAATCCATTTTATGCTACTTTTTTTCAAATTGATGTATAAATGTGTTCCCCACATTCCTTGGTCATCTTCCCTCTTGACCTATACTTGGTCAACCCTACCTCCAAATCTCCATCTTCCTTTATTATCCTCCTCTCTTTTCATTAGCATCATATCTTCCTAACAAAACAACATGGAAAGTGAATTAAAATATAGGACAAAAGACCAATAATGTTGAAAAATGTTCATCACTTTGGAAAAAAAAAAATGTAGGCCACAAGCATATGCTTCCCTCCCCTTCTAGCCTTGCACATGAGTCCAATCATCTTTTATAAGAAATAGTAGTTGGACGAGATCGGGCCGACTAGAGAGTCTATAACACGGTTTTGAAGTGGTCCAACTCGTCCCTAATATATCCAACTCGTCCCTAATATATAGTCTCGATCAGGAATGTATTATATACCTAAATGGCTCAGCTCAATACTAGTTCAATATATAACCCTCCATGAATGATTTTGTCAAGTCTATTGCTATATAATCGACTGATTGACACTAATTCAAAATTGAGTAAATTTCATTCAAATTAATCGGATTCAAAACTCAACAAGAATCACCTAATTGTCAAATATATACACAATTGGAACACTTAAATAAACTGGTAAAAGGTTATTTAGCATAAAATTATAGGTCTTCGATTGAACTCCTTAGAATATAAGAGCGTATATGAAATTCAAATTTTTCTTGCGTTCTTCCGGAGGACCGTCCTCCCTACACACAAGGGACTAGTTATAATACTTATGTGCTCCTTCCTTGTATGTAGGGAGGACGTCCTCCGGAAGGACGCAAGAAAGATTCATGAAATTCTACCTGACTCGAATTTGAGTTAAATGGTATACTCGGTTAGGGCCTCAATATTTGTCATCACACAGACACACACACATGCATTAAATGATTCCAAGAGGGATGTTCGTTCGTGTTATGAGGACCCCATATGGCCAAATGGCTTGCCTAATTGGGGACAAGAAACGATGGGCTAAAAGTTGTGTAGTATAAATCAATCAATCACTTAAATTTTGACAAAAATTCACTTGGGATTTTGACACTACTTTCTTAGTCTATGTCAACTTAAGCCGAGAGTCTTGCTTGTGACGGGTCGGATCTTGCAACGGGTATATGGTGAGAGGAAATGGTTAGAGGGGACAAGGTGAGCACCCCCCATGTGCTCCCCCACTCACATCTCATGGGTATTTTGTGAGAGAAAATGGTATCCGTCTTCATTTGTGACGGATATGGGGTGTCTTCAATGAGATTTTGTGCAACTTAAATGCGCATGTAATTCGTTAAACTATATGCATAGAATTATCGGCTTATACAATGGCACAATGCTAAAGAAGAATCTAATCTTCGACTCCTAGCTTTGTACGGAGTATATATGTAATTATGTACTACGAGGATAGATTAAGGAATTTCAACCTATCTTACATAATTCAATAATGGTATATAATCTTCTATAATCTCTTTTGTATCTCCTCTTCGGATATTACTTAAAAATCGATTTATTAACAACCTTATTAAAGGCAAGGTCGTTCTCTTTATATGAAAATAAGTGATGAGCTAAGCTACCTGAATGAAGCCTATGAGTATATGAGATAATATTGACAAACTTATTTAAAAATATCATCTAATCGCCAAACATTTTTAATATAATAATTAATCAACCACCTTATTAGTTTAATCAAACTAATACACTTTTTCTTTTCGATAACAGGCTATCAGCTTGAATTTTCAAGTTAGTCCTTTTTCTTTACCATACATAATTACTACTTAAACCCGTCTTCACTCACTTGACAAAGCATAATTAGTAAACTAGTGTAATTAAACAAAAGATATGGTCTGATGCCCTAAAAAGGACATCAATATTTTTGACTTTTTAGGTGGTTAAACTCATACATAATCACTCAATATGATTATGACACATGAACTTTGCTTCAATCACCTTCACTTTAAAATTTGAGGCGTCAATCAACCATTGCTTCAATTTTTTCGATCATTGTTCACTAAGCTAATTAACTATGGTCATTAGTCTCTCCTTGAGTAGCATTGAATAGTTGTTTAATTTGAGATAGTGACTAATCTATTAAACATATCTTAACGGATTAGTACGAAAATACCTAGTCTCATTTGGATCATTAAATACTCTTATGTGTAGTTTTTGTACCTCTTTGTGAGAGAACACGCGGCTTATTATCAATGGTGAACATATCGGTTTACAACAAGAAAACCAAAAAAAAAGGGTATGCATACTAAATCAATGCTTGTTTAGCTATTTAGATGGTACTGACGCATATCAGACAGAGCAGCGCGAAGTTAGGACACATCGCCTCTAATTGTTCCATTAAGTAGACCTTCCATAAGCTTAATTAGCTGGCCCGAATAAAAGGTAAGCCACTTTTAAGTGAGAAAAAGTTTAGGATTAAGTATCATCCAGTCAAAGTCAAGTTTCATTTAGATAATTGCTTTTATCTGAGATTATGTATTTATGTTGGTTTTGTTCGCCGAATTTTGAAATAAAAAGTTTTATATTATCCCATGTGATCAAATTTTACCAGCTCTTGTAAATAAGAGGGTGATTTTTTTTGTTGTTGTTTGCAATAATTTTATTAGCTAGACAAGTATAGATGAAGTAGGTCCAAATAATTTTAAGTCCACATTGTTTGACTGCCAAAAACAGTTTCCATATCTATGGCATTCCACTATAACCGACAATAGTGCACGGAAAAGGGATCGATCATTAACACTAACTATTACAAAAGATATCATTTGTGAAGCTTAAGTTCCTACCATACACGATATACACACCTAAAAGTCATATTAACACTATCAAAGGATGAAGAACAAAGATTCGCCTTAAGTAATACGAAGTAATGAAAAATAACGTCGTGAAAAGATATCGTTTGACAACACTTCTATGAAATCGCCTTATGTATCATGAATAATAATGTGAAAAGATATTGTTTGACAACGCTTCTATGAAACATATGTACATTATTATGTTCAGTTTAACTGTAACTAAGCAATTTTAATCAAAAGTTCATTTCATAGCAAAAATATAAGAAATGATTTTACATAGAAATACCCGTCTTCATGATAGTTGGTGTGCTTGAATAGAGGTTAATGTACAAATTCACTATGCCTTCTAAACTTCTCTTATGATAATAGAGAATCAGAGTATTTGAACTTAAACTTTAGGGTTATTAAAATTTGAATACTATCTATAATGTATATGAATCAAATACTACTTAAATTGGCATTTGAAACTCGTTAAATTGCCCTAGAGTGACTTTAACTTGTTGTGAGTGATATATATAAGTTATAGACACAGTTTGATACAGAATGTATAAGGTATATATATAAGTGTATAACTAGTAAAGCGACCAAAGGAATAAGGTTATAATAATGTTTTAATATTACCATCGAATCGAAATTTTTTGGAGTTAAACTTGTTTTAAAAAGGTAATAATAGTGTAAACGATATTGAAATTTGAGAGATCTTAAAAGCCAAGCTCTACGGAAAATGGTTGATGTACGTAGTGGAAAAATAGGGCTAAACAAGTATTCCCTATCACACACGATGGACAATAATTTGAGCCAGAAAACGATATGACCATGTTTGTACAAGACAAGTACCATCTTAATTCATCCGTATTGTCCCTCAATCACTATATCCATGCACGTGATACTTTGTGAATTTTTTGTTAAGTTTATCATGAATTCATCTTTCATGATATATTATGTACCAACAACCTACTCATCGCCTACGATTTATATATATGCGTTAGTTATGCATTCTCGCCCTTTAAGCATTTGTTCTTTCTGACTTAATTACGTTTTAATTCAGTTTAAATACAAGCTCCATTGTGTTCAACTTAACTCCATTATGTTCAACAAGACCTAGGTAGTACAATGAAACATATAACCCACGAGCTTGAGCCATTTTCTCAATCGTTCAAGGTTCCGATTGTGACGGTATGGACTATGGACACGATGTTTGACCCGGGCCATTTACACCCTTAGCCACTACCCGCAATAATCATCATAATTGACTACTAGGGATTTGAGATTTCTCTTTTATGTGCATCTAAAGGTGAATGACTTCATATGTCATGAACACAAGTGTCATCGACTAAATTACAAATTATAGGCGCAGACTCAGGTCTTATATTAGTGGTGTAAAGATCGAAGATCATCTTTATATGTACGAATCCTGTTGGGAAAAAGCTCAATAATAAATCCGTGAGGGTTTAACTTGAAACAAACAATATTGTATTGTACATACTATTATAAGCAGTGAAACACTGATGCAGTAGAAGTCCAACAAAAAACATCCAACGGTTTCGAGACAACAAACAAGGTCCATCCCGGTGTACAATATAATCATTTGTTAGCAACTTGATTGCATGCATGTGATGCAAACATATATGACCTTCTGAACTTTAATTGGGATGTTGAAGAACCAATTAAATTCTCTAAATTCTATAAACCTAGTTGTGAATCCATCATGGTTAACCTAGAATTACGTGCTAAAGGTCAGATCCTACCTTAACGATTCGTATTAACTAGTTATATAAATCTTCTAATTAAACTATAGATTATAAAAAAGAGTGTTTGTTCCCATATTGCTAGCTCAATCGGTAGCAACATCCTTCATGTCGCACCACCATAACGATACAAGATTTGGGACCACAATTGCAATAACGTTATTAAACTAGTTTGTATTTAAGTCGTGTTTTTTTTTTTTTTTGGTATGAAATCGTCTGAACAGAACTGAATTAAATTGAACTAATTAAATTTATTAGATCATTATAATGTTATGTACTCCATATGATGATGCCGGTAATTAATGATCATAGATTTTACCATGGGGTGGGTGGTAACGGGTAAGTCACTTTTCACATGATAGTCTTCAATTACCCCAAAGTAAAGAGATTGGAAGAACACTTTTTTATTCTAGTAATATACAAATTTTAGTAAAACTGAAGCATAATAATGCTTCTTCCATTTCAATCCAACGGTTGAATTCATGTCTTATAATCTATTAATTGCCACTACGAACGATTAGCACGGGATCCCGTAATAATCTGTCTGAATTAGGGTTTTTATTTGGGCTTTTTTAGGTTTTCTGTATTGGCTACTAGATTTCATGTCCGTGCGTTATAAAAATTGACTCGGTTTCTGTATTGGTTATGATATCGCACCCTATTAGTTATGCATATCATAACTATTCCGAATTTGAACTCTAAAATCTGTAATCTCCTCAATCAATAAAACGCTTCTCCCCTCTACCTTGTGAACATGCATATCTTGTTCCGTCACAAACAAGACTTGTTGTTAGGTTAGGTGATAACTAGAATTGTGATTGTTTTCAAGATACAATACCAAATCGATTAGCTGTTTGAGATTTGAAGTGTGCATATTAAATAAAAGTCATGCATACTACTACGTAAAAAATCAATGATACGTAACATGTGCATGAGAAGATCTTTAGGACAGGTAACGCACCTAGTACATGCCCAAGTACATTGGCTTGACCATAATTCTACCACGATCTTCGCTTCTTTAATCGATTTCATATCTAACAAAGTTGATTTGGGAGAAATGTTACACGATGATTACAACTACATGGATTTTCTAATTGTTTATACTCATCTCAACGAGGATTCTCTTGATTTATTTATGTCCTTCAACTTAAATTTCAGTATTTCGATATTACGTCTCAACTCTCAAGTCTATCTGTCACATAACATACGTCTCAATTCTCAAGTTCTCAACTACTCGTACTAATATTAAGAATTACTCACGTCGTTCACTCCTTAAATTTAGTTGTAATGTTTTCTATACTTGAATTGAAAAGATTGAAATTGATGTGAGTGAGGATGAAATACATGTCACATAATAACTTACATTCATTCCATAAACTTTCTAGCTTCCAAACTTTAAAAGTTCAAATACAAAATTCGAAAACAAATATGTTCAAATACTATTATTTTGACGAGTTTTGCATTCCAAAATGAAATCGAGACCTAATCCACCGTGCAAAAGATATTTGCACTAGCTAATGATGGCGCATACAAAGGAATAAGTTCGAATCCTATTTATATACATTGGAACTGAGTAGACTACATGCATGCATGCCAATTTTTCCTACTAAAGATCAATAACAACATCAACTGTCATCACAGTCAGCTGTCATGAATCATCAACTGAAACCGTCTAGATATTCAATAGAACTCCACAATTCCTACTAAAAATCAATCAAAATGAAAACATTAGAATCCTTGATCATAGAGAGATTCATGAGGGGACAATGAAACCACAATAAAGGGAGAAATAAATACAAATCAAAGTATTAAAATCCAGACATATAAATAGTGTCACTGTTGATGGAAAGAGCTTGAAACAGAAATTAAGGGTCAAACTCATAGATATTAGAGGAACATGTAGAAATGGTTATTATGGACCACTTTTCTATTAGTGATAGTTTTAAGCCACTTGCAGTGGTGTCACCTCCATTAGTAGAGGACTTATAGTCTATAGATACAGAAATAAAAAAGAGGAGCTTTCAAATTACTCCTTGAAAAGTAATAGCATAAGACCATCCCCAAGCAGTGGTCACGATAACTAGGTTGTGACCCGGTTTTACTCTTAATCACACCTTATTAATCTTGACCTGTTTTTACCCTCCCAAGCAGAAGGTCACGTCCCAGGTCATCAACCCAATCATTTTCCACTTTACAACATTCCCCATCATTTCTTACATTCTCTACCTCACTTTCCTCTCTCTTACTTTTACAATTATTTTCCTCTCTCCTAACATTTTATAAATTTATTTTTTTTCCTATTATCGTAAATATCTTAACAAAAAAACTACCAAAATAATTTACGGTTCTATTAATCTTATGGCATAAATTATGAAAAAAAAAAATTTAAATAACTTGGTTATGAATTCGAAAAGTGATTAGACGATTTCATTAACAATTAAAACTAATGTAACGATATATCAGTGCTATTAACGAACGTATTTAAAATATTAGTTGACGGTTTCGATGGCGCGTAACTCGAAAAAAAATATAAGCCTACTTGGCTCATACGGACGCCATTCATTCATTCATTTTATTTCATTCACTCATTATTCATACGGACGCCATTCATTTCTTCATTTCATTTTATTCATTCATTCACTC
>JAGPOY010005391.1:0-11072 GCA_018983105.1 Silene uniflora
TCTCTCTCTCTCTCTCTCTCTCTCTCTCTCTCTCTCTCTCTCTCCCCCACATGGAACATCCACCTAACTTGATGTTAAAAATCCTTATTTGTATCAACCTTTTTGATTTCGGGACTCTTTTTTTCCCGATCATGTTTGTCTATTAAAGAAAAACTATTAAAGAAAATCTTTTTCTCTAGTAGTCCAGTTTTCTCCACATAAAATTTAAGTATCACTTACATATTTCTCTAATATTTTAAACTTTAATTAAATTGTTATATTAGATAAAATTGCATTTTTTCAAAATTATACAAGAAAACTACTTACATAAAATTGAAGAGGAGAGAAAGTGAGATACTTACGTATGTCAGAGCATCAACAATGAAGAGTAAGTCATCCTCTCC
Source organism: Silene uniflora (assembly GCA_018983105.1). NCBI lineage: Eukaryota > Viridiplantae > Streptophyta > Magnoliopsida > Caryophyllales > Caryophyllaceae > Silene > Silene uniflora. The sequence goes on from JAGPOY010005391.1 coordinate 384, forward strand.
TCTTTGATTTTTTCTAATTTTCTCATTGGACACATTACTTTTATTTTATTCTACCTCACATTCATCTTACTTCATCCTCTTCCTCTCTTTTTCTCCACATCAAAGAGAATCCTTACTTCCTCTCTTTTTCCACCCTTTTCCTCTCTTGTATGGCACTTGGGCCAAGGCAAGAAGATCCTCCATTTATAGAGGAAGTCTTCCTCTTCCTCTTCAAAGAGGAAGTAAAAAGGATATTCCCACATTGAAGAGGAGATTCTTTTACCACTCTCTCTCATCTAAGAGGATAGTGAATCCTCCTCAATGTGGATGCTCTCAAGAAGTAACGTAGTCATTTGGAATCTATCATGACATGATGCCATCAACTCCAATGCACTAGCCTGATCTAGTACACTTTGCATCGATAAATGTTTCGTGTAACTATAGTCGAGGTTCTCTCGGAGATTGGAGGGACAGTCCAGACAGGGATATTCGGTGGAAAAAAATGGCTCCAGGTATTCTGTCTATGTTAAATTGAGGAAGCAGAATATGGAGGATATATGAAATATTCGGAGATGATACGGGAATATCTTATTATTTTATATATGTAAATAGTATATTGAGTTAACATATTTGTAGGAGTAATTTAAGGAGAGTCAAAGATTATGCTAACCATAATCTAGTATATATGTAGACCATGTATCATACGTTTAATGGCAATCATAAAAAACCAATTCTTCCCTTTCTCTGTTCTTATCAATTTCACATGATATCGTGAGCGAGAAACGATCCAACACAATATTCACAACGAAAATACAAAAGAGTACCGATTACACCATGACTGGTGACAAATTGAAAGGAGCGATGGAAGGTCCAAAGACTATTCCTGTAACATCGCCATTATATTTGCATCCCTCTAAAAGTCCAACCTTAAATATTATGCAAATCGTTTTTGACGGAAATAATTACGATTTGTGGGCTACAACCATTAAGAATGGACTTGATGCCAAGAATAAGTTAGCCTTCATTGAAGGCAGGGTCAAGAAACCCGTATGTGATGAGGAAGAAGAAAGCGTAGAGGCAGTAGCGTGGAGGCAATGTAACGCTATGATTCGGGCGTGGCTTCGGAATGCAATTGATCCAAAGTTACACCCGAGCATTACGTTTACTCAACCAGTAAACGAAATATGGGAGGAGTTGCGTGGAAGATACTCAGCGGGAAACGCACCTCGAGTTCACCAATTAAAGGGTGATCTCAATGAGTGTAATCAAGGAAATGATTCGGTGGTCGAGTATTACATAAGAATAAAAACAATCTGGGACGAGTTGGCCAACTACAGCATCGTGAAGGCGTGCACCTGTGGAGCGGCTGCTTCGATAGCAAAGGAACGGGAAGAAGAAAAGGTTCATCAATTCCTATTGGGATTGGATTCTAAATTATATGGTAATATCCGCACCAACTTGCTAATGGAGGATCCTATTGCCAGTCTAAACTGTGCATATGGCATTATATTGAGAGAGGAAAGGCACATATCCATGACCAAAGTCAAGGAGGAGAAGGTGGAGGCAGCAATGGCAGCGAGGATCCCCAATGCAGGAAGAGGACGAAGTGGTTATCAAAAGCCCGACAGTGATGAAGATAATCCCCCACCACAGTGTACGCATTGCAAAAAGTACTACCACACTGAAGAAAATTGTTATGATAAACACGGATACGAAGAGGTGAAAGCTAGAGGCCGTGGTAGAAGAGGTAGCAACCGTGGGGGCTATAGTCGAGGAAGAGGTCGTGGCCACGGATACCAGGCCAATGCTGTTAGCAGCTCGTCGGGAAGCAAGCATACAGAGGGCTCGAATCAGAACATCCCCTTCACCAGCGAGGAGATCGAGAAATTACGGACCCTATTGAGTGGGAGTCCAGATGGTAATGACAAGCTACAAGGTATGAAAATTACTCTAAATGTCGAGTGGTTAATTGATAGTGGTTGCTCGCACCACATGACCGGTAAGAAAGACCTGCTTAAAAATATTTGGAGTGAGGATTCGTCTACCGTAAGCCTGCCGGATGGTAGGAGAATGAAGGCCGAGATACATGGAGAAGTCGAACTGGGCAAAAATTTCGTCTTAAAGGACGTTTTATTTGTGCCAACACTCACCTGCGATCTCATTTCAGTTCAACAGTTGATAAGTGAAAACAATTGTGTAGTGACTTTTTTTTCTGATCATTGTGAATTACAGGACCAGACTACGAGGATGACGATTGGACGAGGTGAGCATCGACAAGGGGTGTATTATTACAAGCCGGAACGGACTGAGAAAATAAGCCAAGTGACTGTAGACAAGGAAGGCAGATTATGGCACAAGCGGCTCGGACATCCTTCTTTGAGTTAGAACTCGGATATGGTTTGTGATTCTTGTTGTAGAGCGAAACAAACTCGGAACCCTTTTCTTTTGAATAATAAACGTTGTGATGCTTTATTTGGACTCGTTCATTGTGATATATGGGGGCAATATCGAGTAGCTAGTTTGACACAAACACACTATTTTTTGACCATAGTTGATGACCATAGCCGGGGAGTTTGGGTCTACCTCATGAAAGACAAAAGTGAAGCCGGTGATTTTATGAAATTTTTTTGTCAAATGGTAAAGACCCAGTTTGAGACTTGTGTAAAAATAATTCAAAGCGATAATGGGACGGAGTTATTGGCAGGGTCAATGAAGCGATATTATGAGGAAAATGGGAGTATATTGTTTCAAACTAGTAATACAGGTACGCCTCAACAAATTGGTCGAGTAGAAAGGAAACATCGTCATATACTTGAAAAAGCCCGAGCATTACGTTTTGAAGGTGGACTACCCTTGCATTTTTGGGGAGAGTGTATTTTGACTGCCGCGTACCTTATAAATCGTACACCCACGCCGTTGTTAGACGGAAAGACCCCCTATGAGATTTTATATCACAGGAAGCCGAATTATGACATTGTTAGAGTTTTTGGTTGCTTGTGTTATGTTCACAATAATAAAACACGGGATAAATTCGAAGAGCGGGGGAAACGTTGCATTTTTATTGGTTACCCACACAGTAAAAAAGGATGGAAGGTGTATGATTTAAAGGAAAAGCGGGTTTTTGTATCTCGTGATGTTAATTTCTATGAACATGTTTTTCCCTATTTGGTGTCCTGAAATGAGGAGAGTACACAACAAGGGGGAGTCGGTATAGGTGCAGGGAGTTTCACACCAGACTCGTACACATATGATTTCGAGGATGACGTACCCCATGTTGTGAGGGGGAGCGCCGATACAGGGGAAGGAGAAAATACAGAGGCAGGACAGGAGACAGACGCATCACGGGATACTGGTGCAAGTCTGAATGCTGGTACAGGTGCAAGTAGTTCAGAGAGCTCTGGAACATAGCAGAACACGATCAACGAGAGGAATGACAGGGTAGAAGATAGAATGGGTCGTGGGGCACGAGAAAAATTCACACTGTCTTGGCAGAAGGATTATTATTGCAAGTCCACAAGAATAATACACCCAAAGTCGACTGCTGCTCATCCCGAACAAAGCAAATCCTCGTGGTCAGGTATGCGCTATCCGCTAGCTAATTATGTTGCTACTAATTGTTTTTCAAATTCTCACAAGAGTTTTGTAGCCAAAATTGACAAACATAGAGAGCCTACTCACTATCACGAGGCAGCAGCGAATGTGGAATGGCGAGAGGCAATGAGAAAGGAGATAGATGCTTTGGAAGGGAATGGAACGTGGAAGGTAGTAAGCTTACCCGAAGGCAAGAAACCGATAGGGTGCAAGTGGGTGTACAAAATTAAATATCGAGCGGATAGAGAAATTGAACGATATAAGGTGAGACTTGTGGCACAAGGGTTCACCCAAGTGGAAGGGATAGATTTTCATGAGACTTATGCACCGGTAGCCAAAATGACGAGTGTGAGGTGTATGTTAGCGGTTGCTGTGATGAAAGGATGGTTTATTGAACAATTGGATGTTAACAACGCATTTTTACACGGAGATCTCGATGAAGAAGTCTACATGAAAATCCCACAAGGCTTCGAGAGAAAATGCGAGAATAAAGTGTGCAAGTTAATGAAATCGCTCTACGGTTTGAAGCAAGCTTATCGTAATTGGTTTGCTAAGTTAACGGTTGCAATGAAAAGCTACGGATTTATACAATCATTGGCTGATTACTCTTTATTCACGCTAAACCGAGATGGAGTATTCATTGGAGTGCTTGTTTACGTAGACGACATGATCGTGGTTGGCAACGACAAGAGAACTTGCGCAGATTTCAAGGTTTTCCTAGACAAAAAATTTGGGATTTAGGACTTGGGAGAGCTCAAGTTTTTCTTGGGTATATATAGAAGTAGACCGGAGAACGAGTGGGCTGTTTTTGAACCAAAGGAAGTATGCTATGAGCATTGTTGAAGAAAGCGGAATGGCTGGAGCAAAAACGGCATATACACCGATTCAACCGAGACACAATTTATCATTAGCTAAAGGATATGTGTTGAAAGATATTATGAAATACCGACAACTCGTTGGAAGGTTAGTATATTTAACAATTACGAGGCCGGATCTTGTTTATGCGGTTCACATTTTATCGCAATTTGTAAATGAACCGAGGAAAGAACATTGGGAAGCGGCATTACGAGTAGTGCGATATATTAAACGAAATCCGAGCAAAGGGATTATTTTCAAGAAAGGAGTTGATTACCAACTAAAAGGGTATTGTGACTCGGATTATGCAGCATGTCCAATTACAAGAAGGTCGTTAAGTGGCTATTTTGTGTCGATTAGTGGGTCACCGATCTCATGGAGGGCTAAAAAGCAAGTGACGGTGGCTACGTCCATGACGGAGGCGGAATATAGAGCAATGACAGGGGTAACAAGTGAACTCATATGGATAAAATCTTTCCTTGCTTCGCTGGGCATTTTTCACACCAAACCGATGCAATTGTACTGTGATAATCAAGCGGCGATTCATATTGCAAAAAATCCGGTGTTCCATGATCGCACAAAGCATATCGAAATAGACTGTCATTTTGTAAGACAACATTTGGTTTCGAATTTGCCATAAACGCGTTCCACGTTCGTAGCAAGGAGCAAATAGCGGACTTGTTTACCAAGGCGCTAGGAGGGGAAAGCTTTGATCATTTGCACTACAAGTTGGGTCTCGGATTACCGAGCGCTCCAACTTGAGGGGGAGTGTTAAATTGAGGAAGCAGAATATGGAGGATATACGGAATATTCGGAGATGATACGGGAATATCTTATTGTTTTATATATGTAAATAGTATATTGAGTTAACATATTTGTAGGAGTAATTTAAGGAGAGTCAAAGATTATGCTAACCATAATCTAGTATATATGTAGACCATGTATCATACGTTTAATGGCAATCATAAAAAACCAATTCTTCCCTTTCTCTGTCCTTATCAATTTTACAGTCTAGAAAAACAAAAAACATTATAATTAGTATACTATATAATCGAAAATCATTACACATATCCACTTTCCTAAAAAAAGTGCTATTTTTTGTCGCCCAAGTTTTGGCCTTGTTATTTATAACTAGTGTAACTCCCGTGCTATAGCACGGTTTTTCTAGATGAAAATGTAAGAGAAATTAGCAATTTAATTGTTGGTATTTTATCTATTTTCGGTTATTTAACATATTTTTATGGACAACAATTGTACATTTATTGTGTATAAAATCAGAATATCATTATTTATAGTTTAAAATGAATTAGGGGTGTAGTTAATTAGATAAATATATTAAAGAGTAGAATTTGATACAGGCGGTAAACTTAGGCGGAAAAAGTTTGAGATTTGTTATCTTTTTTTTTAGTAAAAAGGGGATGTCAAGTGATTCTCTAAAGTAATAATTATTGCATTATTGAAAAATTTAGCAACTTTTAATTTATAGTTTAATATCAATTTTATTTAATTTTAATAAAAAGAATAATAAGTATGAATTAATAAAAAAGATTAGAGTTATAATTAGAATATATTTATTGAAAAGATAATAATAAGGAAGTTTTCACTTACTTCCTAATTTAGGTAGATGCTTTTTGGAGGGAAAATACTAAGAGAATTGTTATTCTCTTAGTAGTAAGGATATTTCACTCTAATGTCATTCCCAACCTTGCGGCTATTCCCATATCTATAAAATTATGAGAACTCCCAGTGTCCACCAATAAACTTATGGTTTTCCTCCCTATCTGTCCATGTACCCTCATTGTTTGGCACTGGTGCCTACCAGCCAAGGAATAGACTAGCCCCCCTTCCTCCTGGTCTACATTGTCATGTTGCACAGTCCCTTCCTCCAATTCTTCTTGTTCAAAAGAGTGTTCTCCTTTTATTTTTACAGACATGTCAGGGGGTGTATTTTTCATCCCAATAGAAGCACTCTCCCTTAGTTATTTTGGCCTCAATTTCAGCATTAGCACATTTAAATTGGAAGTGTAAGGGGGTGAGGTTGTATGGGTTTTCTGGTTATTTTGGTTATGGATTTTATTTGTGAGGATTTTTTGGGTTAGAAAAAAGTGGTGGTTAGGTGGAGGAAATGGTGGTGCAGGGGTATTTGTGTTTAGTTGATAGGAGGATTCTTGTTGTAGCTTAGCTAGACCTTAAGCTTCTTGTATAGTTTTTGGCTTAAGGAGTCTAACCATACATGTTATTTTCTCATCCAGGCCAGAAATAAAGCACCTCAATGCCTTGACAGTATAACTCTGTTTTTGGCTTAAGGACATCCATTTGAAGACCCTGGGACAATTGCTTGGAGACACATTCATGTCTGATCTTCACAACAAGAATGTCCTTCTTTACTTTGACCACCCCACATGTTTTTCCCAGGATTATTCCCTTTATAGGAGACTGAATGAGGCTAAGTGCGAGATTCAAGTAATATATCCCGAAGTGGAAATGGTTTTTGTTCCTTTTGAACCTGTTTCAAGTTTTGAGTCTCTTTCAGTGCCTAAAAAAGGAAATTGTTCAAGATGGGATGGCATTTATTACCCCCAGAAGTGTGCAAGTCTGTTATCAAACATATATTTATGACGAAAGCTTATCCGGACGAGGGTGTTCGTACAAGGCTAGTAACATTTGATAAAGACGGAAAGATTCTCTCTCGATCTGCTTATACTCGTCTACCTGGAAAGTCCACTTCCCCTACCTCCTTATTTGATGACACATTGGAAGCTAAAATTCTTAATGAGATAAAGGACCACATGCATTAGCAGGTGGTCTGTCTTTCTGGCCTTGTTCAATTGCTTCCCCTTGCGGTTGTCATTTGGCGTTTACATTGAGTAAACTTGTCAAGTGGCTCGTTTGTCTAGATTTTCTGCATCTTTTATTATTTGTAGACACGGAGATTAATTTATTATCCCGTTCCCCTTGTTATTTAAATTATTGTCTGTAGCTGGGTAGTTTAAGGCTCTGGATTTGCTATATATAAATTATGGGTGTAGTTTAAGGCCCTTGTTATTTAAATTATGTCTGTAGCTTAAGTCATCAGTGATGTCTTTCTGCCGCTCTTGGGTGTGGCAAATGTTCATTTAGTTGGATTTTTCAAGCTTAAGTCATTAATGAGAGGCGGTGCTCATGATTCGGATTTAAATTACATCAACATCAAAATCAGCCTTGTAACCTGTGGGCTACTGGGCTGTGACTTCCTTTAGACCAAAAAAAAGATGGCCGATGTTGCTCTAATGCTCTTATGCTCTAAGTCGAAAATAATGACGATATAGTTGTTTTAACATTCAGTTCAACTTTTATATTACAACTTTACAAGGGACGTGGACTTGAAGAACTTAATTCCTGGTTATGAAATTAGACTTGGACTCGAAATGGAATTCCGAAGAGGTAACACTAATTTGTGTGAATTTTGGGATTATATATGTGCAAAGTATGTAGTCGTTATTACTATGTACCTTCAATGTTGGCATCTTTTCTAAGACTGGCTAGAATACAACTATTTTGGATTTGCGGGATGAATTTGAAGGTGGGATTTGGCTGGTAAAAGCGGAGATATGGACATACAATATAAAAACTTTCTTGACCAGTTGTTCATCTCGTGCTTTCTGTGGTCAATCATCTTATTTGTATTCTTTCTTGCATTAGGTCCCATTGTCTTGGATCAGCAACTCATAAGATTTTAAGGAGGATCTTGAGTGTGTGTTTGACTGAACCAATGTGTGTGATATTAGCCTTAGATGCACTTTTCGGTGATCAAAGACAGTGAGTTTGTCCATTTACTTAGCTTATACCCTGTCCCCCTCTTACTTCTTACCGGGTTTTCAGATGGGGTGAAGCCGTAACACAGAGAGAGCTGTTTGCATGCACTGTTGGACACACTATACACTATCCCTTATAAAAATCAAACTTAGCTGTCAATAACGAAACTTTCACCTGTATTATAATCATATTTGAGCTAGAGCCTAATTTTGACGGTTTCTACTCCAATCAGAAAGTCACCATTTGACTCACAGGACCGTCATAATGATACATGTTCATAGCAGGTTGCATGTACTCATTTACAAATAAAGCAAGGTGATGCAGATAAATGTTGTCCTTGTTCTGACCCTTCTTCACCGAAAGTCTAGGATAAAACTCGTTTCCTACTAACTCCTGGGTTAATTTCCAATAGTCACCAATTAGCATCTGAAATTTGTCCGGCAAAGTGGGATGAGCTTCAAAGAAACATTTATGTCGGATTGCAAACCTTGGAGATCCGTGTCCTGTTACCAAAAAAATTACAGAAGTATATATTAGTGAATGTACGTAAGTAATTGCAGTGTCACTCCAGCGTGTCCCGTGTCAAACACAACACAAGTCATACTAATTTTACCTAACTGTTACTCCGTTTATCCCCCCTCCCCCAGGCCCCAACCTTGATAGCCTTCACAGTCAGTCTACTTTGATCGCCCCAACCGCCGCCACCCTCCGTAACTAGTTTTATTACCCGTGAAATTAACGACGTTAGCTATAGTGTCATGTTGCCCGGATTTACGGTCGCACGGAGCCCTGCTGACTAAAAGAACTCGTAAGAAAAAAAAGTTTTTATTAGTTACTAAACGTTTGCCGCGGATTATTAGTATTTTGCCACGAATATTATTACGTTTATTAGTGTTTTGTCACAATTATTGTTATTATTATTACTGTTTTCATTTTTTTTAGATGTGTAATTAATTCAATCTAAAGAACTTTTTTAAAATAGAAATTTCTTTGTTTTTATTAGTGAACTATGATTCAAGGTTGATTGAATGGTTATCACTGTTTTGAAAGATTATGGTGAGAATTATAATTTGTAATTAATATTAGATATATTGGTTTTACCTTTAAGTTTAATTTTTTGTTTACTTTTCCTAACAAATAAAAAGTAAATTTTTATATTTATTGTGCTTTAATTTTTGTTTAATGTTTTGTGATTTTTTTTTTTAAATTTAATATAGACATAAATATAGAGTAAAGAGAAATGAAATGTAAAAGTTTAGCTTTAATTTTTTTTTTCTCTTTTTTAAAAAATCCACATTGCATGAGAATTGTTTAGGGAATTATCTTACAAAACCAAAAGATGGTAGATATGTTGCCTTGCCTTTTATTTATAAATTATATTTATAGATTTATATATGTATTCAGCTTAATGAAATTGAGCAAGTTTATTGCAATACGATTTAAGAGGAAATTGCACGTATAAACAGTTTAAAATTAGAGTGATGTAAATTTTTATTTGTTTTTTAACCTATTCTAGTTTTAAAAATTAAAAGGTCAATGTTTAATGTTAAGTATGTTATTATTTGCCTGTAATATTTCAATTTTTTATTATTTTATAATGGCGTAGAATTAGAATTATTTGATATTTATTTGTTGCTTAAAATATTCTAACAATAAACGTAGAAATTTAAAATTTAGTATGAATTTTATTTAATTTTTAATTGTTGTTTAATTTATTTAGAAATTAAAAAGGCCAATTTTTAATGTTTGTTATGCTCTTTGCATTTAATGTTTTAGATTTTTTTTTGCCTCACAAATTTTGTCATCCATCAAAAATATATAAACAATTGAGGATATTTTGTATGACTTTTGAACAATCTTTTTTTATTATTATCAAATTACTATATGCATAAATATGGAGCAAAGTTCATGACTTTTGAGGATCATTTTTTCATTATTATTACATAAATATTATAATAAATATTTGTGTTGATTATTATGTTCTAAATTGTACATAAACATAATTTTTTTGTGAACTTTTGTACGAACACAATATTTTCTCAATTTTTAAGTCAAATGTATTTCAACTATTTTTAAGTTAATCCCAAAAACTTTTAAAGATTATTTTGTAGGATTGTAACAACCCGACTTTGTACTCGGTCCCGGGGACCGAGTGAGAATTCATTCGGAGCCTAACACGTCATAGCGGAGTGTCCATGGACCAAGTAAGAGAGCTAGTGGACCGAGTGAGAGCTTAGGGGGACCGAGTAGAGTGCCTAGGGGACCGAGTAGAGTGTTTAGTGGATCGAGTGGGGTGTTTGGAGTGACCGAGTGAGTTCCACTCGGCCGAGTAAGATTTTACTCGACCGAGTGGGTTCCACTCGACCGAGTGATTTTCCACTCGGTCGAGTGACGTGCTGTACTACCCGAGAATCCTTATTTCGGATTCTCTATCTTATCCACCTTATCCCCACCACTCTCTACATTCCC
>JAGPOY010005392.1:0-11071 GCA_018983105.1 Silene uniflora
AAAATTACAGAGCACCATTCGAACCACTGATGCCCGGGGTTACTTTCCTCGAATATGGCGATGAGAAGGCATCCCGTGAACTCATACTCAGTGGTAAAATTGCTGGTGTATTTGTCGAACCTGTCCAAGGTGAAGGTGGCATATACAGTGCCACAAAGGAATTTTTATACTCTCTACGTGCTGCTTGCAATGAAGCTGGAGCACTCTTAATCTATGATGAGGTAAGCAAGTTCCACCTCTTCCCATTTTCGGCTTCCCAATTTGATTTAGTGTGGTTCAGGTTCTACAACTCTAACTATCCATTGCCCCAAGTATATATATTAAGATGCAATATAAAATTGGTACTCCGACTCTTTTTCATTGTCATTCCACATTTTGAGACCCTCATTTGTGTTATTCGGTTATTCCATATAAGAGAGATTATATTCCTCACTTTCCTTGTTGTCCAATCTAAACAAGCCTAAAACCTTGCCAGTTAAATTTGTAAATTTAACGGTGGCTTTCTTGTTTGAGAAGGAATCCTTCTTGATACTCTCTTCTACTTGACTTGCTTGCTTGTTTGATAAAGATATCTATATATACTACAGTGAACTGCATATGCGTTTAGTTTACTGGTCAGATGAATTGCTCTCAGCTAAAAAAGAACACACTACATATTTGTTTTTGCGATTTTCTAGTGCAGTTTGACTAACTAGATACATACATCTTCCATCAATTACTAGGTCCAATGTGGTTTGGGCAGAACTGGTCACCTCTGGGCACATGAACCATATGATGTATATCCTGACATAATGACCCTCGCAAAACCTCTAGCCGGAGGAATACCGATTGGAGCGGCACTAGTGATGGAGAGAGTATCAGCGGCAATAAACCCTGGGGACCATGGAAGTACTTTTGCTGGTGGCCCCTTAGCATGTAATGCTGCAATTACAGTCTTTGATAAAATTGCAAATCCAGACTTCTTGTCCAGTGTGTCTAAGAAAGGACAATATTTTATTGATCTACTAACAAAAAAACTAGGAGGAAATAGACACGTAAAAGAAGTCCGAGGTAAGGGTCTTATTGTTGGTATAGAGCTCGATGTACCAGCGGGTCCCTTGGTAGATGCCTGTCTCAAATCGGGATTGCTAATTTTAACTGCTGGTAAAGGAAATGTTGTGAGATTAGTTCCGCCATTGATCATATCTGAGCAAGAATTAGAAGCTGGTGCCGAGATTATTCTCAAGTGCATGCCAGCCTTGGATGGAAACAATTGAGTAGTGGTACCGGTGTAGCCACAAATACGGGTGTAGAGTCTTTTTTAATTGTATAAACTTTTTATCTTTTGGTCAAGTCCTATTTAATTTCCTTATGAGGTAGTGGGATTTTATATAATATAATAAAATAGTTTGATATATGTTTACACTTCTTAATTTTACTGCATTCCTTGACCACATGACAGAGGAACGATATTGAAGTAGAAAGTTTAAAGATGTATAATGGAAAAAAAAAAGTAGCTTGATGATGACAACTTGAGGTAAAACAATTGAGGATTTGGATATTTCCGAAAACTCGAATGCAAATTATTTTTTTGAATGGAAAAGAAAAGCAAGAAGTTTAGAGTGGATGGAGGTACTAGAAGAGTTGCAATTTAATGCTGACAACTTGAGGTAAAACAATTGGGGCATTGGATATGTTCGAGAACTCAATGCAACTGGCCAAAAAATCACTTTTTTTTTTTTTTTTGAAATAATGCTTATGTTGTTAAAAAAAAAATCATCTTTCTCTCTTTCCAAAACGGTATCCGCGTGAAATTTGAGAAGTCTCAAGCCTATGCCGCATGGTGTGTCTAAGTTAACTCCACAAGCAACAGTGAATCATCCGACAATTGACACGCCATTGAGACGACATGCTATTCTCAAATGGCTGTCTAGTAGATTAACCATTGCCAAACGTAGATTTTCTGTAACAACAATAGCAATGTGTGTGTACAAATTTTTTCCATTATTTCTTTTTCTGTTTTTGTCATTCCTAGAAGCAAACACGGCATTCCTAATATTGTTTTGGTAAGGTTTCTCCAATTGTAGGTGGACAGTGGACACCATCTTGACAAAGGTTTTTAATTCCGTGCTAAAACAACATTTTTGTATATTTAGTGAATTTTTTCTAAAAAAAAAAATGTTTCCCATACAGCTCTGTGAATGCATTGAGTACAAGGTGTCCCAAAGTAGTAAAACAGTCAGCAGCAGAGCACTATGAATTGTGAGTTGTGACTAGTTACCAACATGGCTGAAAACCAACCGGCCCTGATTATATATTTTGGATCAAGTTCTGAAGATTTGCACCTTTTTCCTGTTAATATCTTGAAACTTGATACAATGGCTACCGGAGTAGTGATCAATGTTGCTGAGAAACTTTTCAATGTCCTGACAAGTAATGAGTTCAAAGAAATATGCTCCATGTTTGGGTATGAATCCCAACTTGATGAGCTAGCTGTCACTATCTCCACCATCAAGGCTGTCCTCCTTGACGCCGACTTGAAGCACCAAGAGCTCACCCATGGTGGCCGAGAGTTCATTGAGAGGCTTAAGGATGCTGTCTATGATGTTGATGATGTGCTCGATGAGTTCAACACCATGGTTCTCAAGGAGAAGAAAAAAAAGGTGGTAAAACCCTGAAGAAGGTAAGACGCTTCTTCTCTCGGACTAATCAGTTCCTTGTTGCCTTTAATATGTCTCGTGAAATTAAGAAGCTTAGGGAGAAATTGGATAATATTGCCAGAAATCGTCAACAGTTTGGGTTTACTGATGTTTTTATGCCTCCTAAGCAAAGAAAGGAGACAGGTTCACATGTGAGGGAGGATAGCATTATTGGAAGAGAATCTGATAAGGCGGCAATTGTGAGAATGTTACTAGGTAATCCTCAGTCTGATACTCAAGACAATGTAACCTTCGTCACTATTGTTGGGATGGGAGGATTGGGGAAAACCGCGCTTGCCCAACTTGTGTACAATGATGAGAAAGTTAATAATGAATTTAAAATGATGTTGTGGGTTTGTGTCTCTACTAATTTTAGCTTGGAACAAATCTTAGCTAAGATGATCGGGAAGAATGCTGGGATTGGAGTGGAAGAGCTCCAAAGAGAAGTCCGAAACCTAATAGAGGGGAGGAAGTATTTGCTAGTTCTGGATGATGTTTGGTGTGAAAATCATAACAAATGGGTTGAGCTAAGAGACTTCTTGATGCTAGGTGGAAAAGGGAGTAGAGTACTAATAACTAGCCGCTCAAAAGCAGTTGCAAGAGCTATAGACAGCTATCATACTTATGAGCTGCAAGGCCTCTCGGATGAGCATTCTTGGAGTTTGTTTAAGAAAATGGCTTTTGAGACGGGGAAATCATCTTTAGATCATGAACTTATTGACATTGGCAAAGAAGTGGTTAAGAAATGCGCCAATGTTCCTCTCTCAATAAGGGTTGTAGGTAGTCTGCTCTATGGACAACACAAGAGCAAGTGGCTATCATTTAGAGGTAATGACTTGAGAAATTTGGGAAGTAGCGAGGATGGCCAAGACAGTGGGGATGGCATAATGCCTATACTGAAGTACAGCTACTATCATCTTAGTCCCTCATTAAAGAGTTGTTTCTGCTATTGCGCCTTCTTTCCTAAAGGTTTCAGAATACTCAAAATGCCCTTGATTTGCCTGTGGATGGCTCATGGTTGTTGTCTTGACCTATTAAATGATGGACGAAGCATGGAAGATATTGGTGAAGAGTACTTTTCAATTTTACGTCACAGATGCTTTTTTCAAGACGTTGAAGGGGATTATTATGGTGATATTTTTTCATGTAAAATGCATGATTTGATATATGATCTTGCTCAAGAAGTTGCAGGTAGAGAGTCCTCTGCGCTGGAAACGGCTACATCCCAATATGAGGAAATTTCGTCACCTATCATTAGGTAATGATGGGTATGAGCTCTTAAGAAGTCCCGGAAAATGTCTGGGTGAGATGAAGAATATACGCTCACTGTATTGCAATGTTGATCAGTATTTTTATCCCACAGCTGATAAATCATATGTTGACACAATTTGTTCAAATTTTAGGCGTTTGAGGGTGTTAAACTTGACTTTTTGTAAGCTTAAAACCTTACCTGATACCTTAGGTAATTTGTCACATCTGAGGAATCTTGATCTTTCTCTCAGTGAAAATTTAGAGATTCTCCCCGAATCAATTACCAAGCTTCAGAATTTGCAAGTATTGAACTTGGTACATTCTGGTGGTGTGAGGGAATTGCCGAAGGGCTTGAGAAACCTTCACAGTCTTAGGCACTTGTTCTTAGCTTGTTGCAATAAATTGAATCATATGCCTGTGGGGATGGATAGTATGACGGGTCTTCAGACTTTGAGTATGTTCGTGGTGGCCAGCAAAACTTGCAAGAATGGCAAGACAGGCCGGTTAGAAGATTTGAGAAGCCTCATGCATCTCAATGGGGAGCTTGAAATCGTTTTTAAAAGCGGATTTTATCATGAATTGACGCACACTATGGAAGGAGCTTATTTACTAAGCAACAAGGTGCATCTCAACGATCTCATAATACGCTGGGAAAAAGACCCTGATAATGAATGCAGCGTAGCAGCTGTCCATGAAATATTGTTGGAAGACCTTCGCCCTCACTGTAATATAAAGGGAATTGAAATTCGGGGGTACAAAGGAGTCAAAATATCGAGTTGGGCTGAATCATTAGCAACATTCTTTCCCTGCCTTATTAAAGTTGCATTACATGGTTTTGATTGGTTATATAATCTACCTTCACTTGGTAAACTTCTCCACCTCAAAGTTCTTAAACTCTCGTCTATGCCTATGGTAGAATTTCTAGAGAGTGATGATAGTGCTGCACTCTCTGATTCAGACAGATTACCATTGTTTCTCTCCCTGGAGACGCTTGTGCTCAAAAGACTCCCTAAGTTGAAGGGAGTGTGGAGTGATGATTTTTTGAGGACGGAAGGCCATAGAAAACTAGCTGCTGTCCGATCATTTCCCCGCCTTCAAAGATTGAAAATAAAGGGCTGCCCGTCTATGACAGCTGTTCCTCGATGCCACAGTCTCAAAGATCTTTACTTAGTTGAAGTGCACGAAGATTTCAGCTTTATAAGTAATTCCACCATTGTTGAGTCTGTTGAGCCTGAGTCTTCCAAGTTGCCTCCTCTTGACTTCTTACCCCATACTGAATATGATTCTTCAATTGGTTCAACCATTTATTTGGAAAATCTGCATATAGATAAGGTGAGACTGGTTAACATGCTGTTTGGCGAGTCTCTGATAGGTATTGATACTCTAGACATACCCAATTTTCATCCGGAGATCATTTCAGCAGCTGCAGATCTATTTCAAAAGCACGCGTCTTCAATTAGAAGCCTAAGCCTTCATAGGTGCCATGGGCTGAAGAGTTTGTGTGGAGGAGGAATAGAGCATCTGACCAACCTTAGATCCCTCTGAATTGGAAATTCCGATGAACTAGACTTGGGAGAGGGAGAAGAATTCAAATACCTTCAAAATCTCGTCAGGTTACAGCTACACGGTCTCTCAAAGCTGATGTGTCTGCCAGAGGGGGTTCGACATTTGACATCCCTTCGAACTCTCATAATTTCTACTTGCAAGTTGGAGCTCTTGCCAGAATGGCTCTTCTGCCTCCCTTTACTGAGCTTCCTGGGGTTACATGCCTGTACCGAACTGAAATCATTGCCAGATGCACTTCGCCAAATGCCTTCCCTAAAACAACTTCGAGTATGGAGTTGTAAATATTTAACTGATAGATGCAGAAGCCCAGATGGCCTAGACTGGCCTAAAATAAGGCAAATCCCCATTTTAGACATCAGGACAGACATTGATGATGAGCATTGAGCACTACTAATTGCTGTGAGTCTGTTACTGTTACCGTCTTCTAGTTGCAAAGCAGAGATTACCATAAAAGCCTCGCCACATTCACATTGCAAGTCTATTACTGTTATCTCCTTCTAGTGGCAAAGCAGAATGTACCACAAAAGGCGGAGCACAGTCGTACTGCAAGTCTGATATTGTCATCGCCATCTATGGCAGTTCAGGTGCAATCTGTTCAAGTCCATTCATATTTTGGTACAACTCGTTCAAGGTTCTTCTACTGTACATTTAATCTTTTCTTGCAACTTGCAAGCATTCAGCACTGTTCTTTCTCAATTAATTGTGCTTTACAAGTTGTGTTTTATACTCCTGTTTTATACTCTGCACAAAATGTTAAAAAGTTTTTGATATGATTTTGTTTTCCATTGGGCTCTTTTGAAGGTACAAAATCATATCAGGAACATAAAGCTGCTGTACTTTTATTAATTAATACGAAGTAAATATTAAATGTTAATTATTTTGATATTATTTTTAAAATGATGATACCCGTATATGACGGCGTAAACTAAATGATATGATATTTTTATTGGTGACTTGCGAACCTATGATAAAGTAGTTTTGTTATTTATCCGTAAGGCCTTGTTCTTTAGGCTTAAAGTAGCTGAAGTTAACCAAAGTGAGTTTTGTTATTTATCCGTAAGTTGGTGCATATCAGCTTTGTAGTGATCTAGCATTCTAGCTAGAAGTTGTTTCAAATTCTTACCTGTTGGACAAGAACTTTTGATACGTATTTCCTCCGCCTGAATCATTTGTTCATCTTATAGTAAACTATTTCCGACAAAGAATAAAAGAGGTAAATGAATAACCCCTTTCCTCACCTCGCCTACCGTGCTACAATTAGTCCCGAACAAGCCCTCACAAATGGTGGATGCCTATGTAAGGAGTACATGACTTATTGGATTTTGGACTGGCTTCTTCGTTTAAGGGTACGTGTTCAGGCATTAAAGTCAATAAACATATTTTATTTCAATTTACGCGGTTTATGTGATAATTTCCGTTGATATTGTCTTCTAAAATTATTTAGCATTCTATGTCAATTGGGATTTTTTTAACAGTTTATGTCACTTGATGATTAATTAACTACTGCTAAACAAACCAAGTCTACTAGCTTTAATTAATGATTTATTGCAATTTTTCTTGTACGATGCGTCCTATAAGATGATAGCTGGGCATTGTGACCAGGCACCAACAAACAAACCAACACTAAATATTTTGCTTCAATTCTGTAATTTGCGGTTTTTGCCTGTTAGTTTCTTTGAAAACTTGTCACAATGGCTACCGGAGTGGTGATCACTGTTGCTGAGAAGCTTTTCACTGTCCTGACCAGTCAAGAGTTCAAAGAAATATGCTCCGTGTTTGGGTATGAATCCCAACTTGATGACCTTGCTGACACTGTTTCCACCATTAAGGCTGTTCTCCTTGACGCCGACTTGAAGCACCAAGAGCTAACCCATGGTGGCCGAGAGTTCATTGAGAGGCTCAAGGATGCTGTCTACGATGTTGATGATGTGCTTGATGAGTTCAACACCATGGTTCTCAAGGAGAAGAAAAAAAATGGTGGCAAAATCCTGAAGAAGGTACGACGTTTCTTCTCCCGGTCTAATCAGTTCCTTGTTGCTTTTAATATGTCTCGTGAAATTAAGAAGCTTAGGGAAAATTTGGATGATATTGCCAAAAATCGTCAACAATTTGGGTTTAGTGATGTTTTTGTGCCCCCTAAGCAAAGAAAGGAGACGGGTTCATATGCGAGGGAGGATAGCATTATTGGAAGAGAGGCCGAAAAAGCAGCCATTGTGGGCGCGCTGCTTGGTCAGTCGGATCCTGAGCCTGATATTCAAGACAATGTTACTTTCGCCAGTATTGTAGGGATGGGAGGATTGGGGAAAACCGCACTAGCCCAACTTGTCTACAATGATGAGAAAGTTATGGATGTATTTAAAGTGAGGTTGTGGGTTTGTGTGTCTAATGAATTTGGCATGGAACAAATATTTGCTAAGATGATTAGTAAGAATGCTGGAATGGGAATGGAAGAGTTGCAAAGAGAAGTCCGAAACATGATTGAGGGGAGGAAGTATTTGCTTGTTTTAGATGATGTTTGGTGTGAAAATCATAACAAATGGGTTGAGCTAAGAGACTTCTTGATGCTAGGTGGAAAAGGGAGTAGAGTACTAATAACTAGCCGCTCAAAAGCAGTTGCAAGAGCTATCAACAACAATCATATTCACGAGTTGCAGGGTCTTTCCGATGAGTATTCATGGCGTTTGTTTAAGAAAATGGCTTTTGAGATGGGGAAATCACCCTTAGATCATGAACTTGTGGACATTGGTAAGGAAGTGGTTAAGAAATGCGCCAATGTTCCTCTCTCAATAAGGGTTGTAGGTAGCCTGCTCTACGGACAACACAAGAGCAAGTGGCTATCATTTAGAAGTACTGACTTGCGAAATTTGGGAAGTAGCGATGATAGGCAAGCTGAGGATGGCATAATGCCTATATTAAAGTTCAGTTACTATAACCTTACTCCCTCCTTGAAGAGTTGTTTTAGCTATTGCGCACTCTTTCCTAAGGATTTCATAATAAAAAAACACATCCTGATTTGGCTGTGGATGGCTCACGGTTGTCTTGACCTATTAAATGATGGGCGAAGCATAGAAGATGTCGGTGACGAGTACTTTTCAATTTTGCTTCACAGATGTTTTTTCCAAGAAGTTATAGAGGATGACTCTGATGATATTAATTCTTGTAAAATGCATGATTTGATACATGATCTTGCTCAAGAAGTTGCAGGTCAAGAGTCATTTGCGCTAGAAACTGCTACATTCCAATTTGAGCAGAAAATTCGTCATCTATCAATTAGCAATGATGGGTGTAAGCTCTTGACTAGTCCCGGAGATCGTCTGGGTGAGATGAAGAAATTACGCTCATTGTGTCACAATTTTGATCAAAGTTTTTATCCAATAACTAATGAAGAAAATGTGGACATAATTTGTTCAAATCTTAGGCGTTTAAGGGTGTTAGGCTTGGCTTCTATTGAGCTAAAACACTTACCAAATACCTTAGGTGATCTATCGCATCTAAGGTATCTTGATCTTTCTTTCAATCAGACTTTAATGATTCTCCCTGAATCGATTACCAAACTTCAGAATTTGCAAGTACTGAACTTGGAATATTCTGGTGTGAGGGAATTGCCAAAGGGCTTGAGAAACCTTCACAATCTTAGGCACTTGGTCTTAACTTACTGCAGCGAATTGACTCATATGCCGGTAGGGATGGATACTATGACTGGTCTTGTGACTTTGAGTATGTTTGTGGTGGCCAGCAAAACTTGCAAGCATGGCAAGACAGGCCGGTTAGAAGATTTGAGAAGCCTCGTGCATCTCACTGGGACTCTTGAAATCGTTTTTAAAAGCGGGTTTTTTTATGAGTTGGCAAACGATAGGGAAGGTTTGCTGAGCAACAAGGTACATCTCCAGGATATCGCAATACGGTGGGAAGATGACCCTGATAATGAATACAGCTTAGGATCTGTCCACGAGAAATTGTTGGAAGGCCTCCGCCCTCACTGTAATATAAAGGGGATTGAGATTTCGGGGTACAAAGGCATCATAATACCGAGTTGGGTGGGATCATTGGCAACGTTCTTCCCATGTCTTATTAGAGTTTCACTAAATGGTTTCGATCGGTTATGTAATCTACATTCACTAGGTAAACTTCTCCACCTCAAAGTTCTTGAACTCTCATCTATGCCTGTGGTGGAGCTTATGGAGAGTGATGACAACACTTCTGATACGATGTCAACAGCACCAGATGGATTACCATTGTTCCGGTCTCTTAAGGAGCTTCTGCTTGAAAAGCTCCCTAAGTTAAAGGGACTAACTTTTGTCCGATCATTTCCTCGCCTTCATAAATTGGTAATAAAGGACTGCCCTAGCATGACAGTTTTTCCTCGATGCCCCAGTCTCAAAGATTTGTGGTTACTTGGAGTTAACGAAACTTTTAGGTTTATGAGTTACTACAAAGTTGACCCTATCTCATCCAGCTTGGATCTCCTTGATGACTTGTTACCCCATCCTAATGATGATTCTTCCTGTGATTCAACCTTCTATTTGGAATTGCTGGTTATAGATACGGTGGGACCTGTTAACTTGATATTTGGCGAGTCTCTGAAAGGTATAAATTGCCTCATGATAAATAAGTTTAACCAGAAGAGCTGGTCAGCAGCTGCAGGTTTATTCCAAAAACACGCTTCTTCTATTAAAATCCTAGGGCTGACATGTTGCCATGGGCTAAAGAGTTTGTGCGGAGGAATAGAGCATCTCACCAACCTAACATACTTCTGCATTAGTAATTGTGATGAATTAGACTTGGGAAAGGGAGAAGAGTTAAAACCGCTTAAAAACCTCAGTCATTTAACCCTATGTGCCCTCTCCAAGTTGATACATCTGCCAGAGGGTATCCGACACCTGAGTACCCTTCGATCTCTCCACATTTGGAATTGCAAGTTGGAATCTTTGCCAGAATGGCTTTCTTCCCTCCCTTCTCTGAACTTGCTGTGGTTAAAATCCTGCACAGAACTTAAATCATTGCCAGAAGCAATTCGTCACATGCCTTCCCTCCGAGAACTTCGAGTCTGGGGCTGTGAAGGCTTGACTGATAGATGCAGAAAACAAGGTCAAGACTGGTCGAAAATAAGCCACATCAACATTTTGAGTATCAGGACAGACGGCTAGCTCTATGATTGCTAACCCTTCTGTTACCAAAGCAGAACTTACCACAAAAGGTTCGACATACATACCGCTGATTTGGACCCCTCTCTGATTTAATCCAAATTCTCGTGGTTTCTAGGTAACATTTCTTATTGCCTTCTATCTCAGTTTGGTGTTGAAGGCTTTAATTCATTGTTACAAATCCTTCATCTTTTTGTCTACTGTAAATGTTGAACTTTTATTGCAGAGCATCCAACGCTGTTCCTTGTCAATTAATTGTGCTTTACAATTCTTTTTCCCTGTACAATGGTTCACTAAGTTTTTACTATCGATAAATTGATAAAGAACATTGACATTATATGTTCTAATGGTCCTCTGAAAAAGACTCTATCTAAATTATCCTTGTACAAAAGGAGGATTGGAAAACAAAATCAGATTAGGAACTTTTAGGCC
>JAGPOY010005393.1:0-10952 GCA_018983105.1 Silene uniflora
GTTGCTACAATTATTTTCACTATTTATTGAGTTATTTGCTAGTTATACGATTTTATCAGGTTTATATATTTAAATAAATTTATCAAATACTTGTTAAATCTTTTGTTTGCTTAATTTTATCATATTAAATTTTATATTATTAGTTTAAGATCTAAATGCATTAGAGTTATTTATTTAAATGAATTCAAAATATTATACTAAAATAATATTAGTCTAAAATAAGTATTATATAGACCTACCTATATTATACCATTAATTAGACATGTCAAATTCTGAACCGACCCGATCCAACCTGTTGGGTATGTTGAAGATAAATCAATATTTTTATTAAAATATTATATTTTAAAAAATAGTTAAACAATTAATTTTCTAGGTCGACCGGTTTGATAGGTCTATATTTAATGTGTCTCTTATAAACAAAATGTACTTGATGTTTTACTCAACCGTAATTGCTAATTAGTTAAAATAAACGTGATATGTACCTATCATTACTATTAAATGTACCTAAATATATAATTTATTTATATCCTATACACATTAAAATACCTATAATAAGTATTATATGTACCTATATTATTTATTAACTTTATTTCACTAACTCATCAGGTACAAATTATGTATATTGAAGATACATTAAATGTAACTATAGCTATAAATAATAATTATCATAAGTAAATAAAATATTTTGTTCAATTTTTTTTCAAGTATATTTAATTAACTCAGCACGTACATTATATTGAATATAAGTTAGAAGTGTATTTAATAGTTATTATAGTTATAGGTACATATTATTGATATATACAACCTAATGGGTTGTATTTAAGGAACTAAATATGGAAATATTTTCTTAATATATGCATTAATTGCATTGGGTTGTGTATAAATTAGTCTTGAATTCCTAACTTAATACCTAATATAGAAGTTATTAAATGCTTAAATACAGCCCAATGGGTTGAATATATCAAAACCCATATAAAAAATGCAATACAAAAGTAACAAAAATATGGATGTGTTACAATGGTAAGAGCAAGTTCTTGGGAACCAAGAGGTCATGAGATCGAGACTTACCAACAACATTTTGGAGTTTTGACATTCTTTAATCTAGTCAACTAGAATAAGTAACAACTTAACTACACATGTAAAATTACTAACCTAACCCTAAACTAACCACCTGAAGTTAAGTCACAATTGCCACATGTCACGCTGTAATTAGTCGTGTATGAAAATTTCCATACACCTCGTGTATGTGTATCATCTTCCTTCCTATGGAACTTCAATTCATGTGATTTCATGTTGGCCTGTTGGGTAACCAAACAACCCTTTATATTTCTTTTTTAATTTTATAATCATTATCTTTTATTTAGACTTCTTAAATTTTATTTTCAATGTTTCAAAAAATTTGAGACTACCACCTGT
Organism: Silene uniflora; assembly: GCA_018983105.1. Classification (NCBI taxonomy): domain Eukaryota; kingdom Viridiplantae; phylum Streptophyta; class Magnoliopsida; order Caryophyllales; family Caryophyllaceae; genus Silene; species Silene uniflora. Next base: position 1,417 of record JAGPOY010005393.1, read on the forward strand.
CTCGAAAAAAGCCTGAAATGGATATATAGATTGATTGATTTATTGTAAGATCATCGTATGTGCGATGAGAATAAAAATGACAACATTTATATATAGTGATCGACAACTTATGATAAATAGTGACCGCTTTTATGACAAAAACATGACCTTTTTTTTTCAAATTGATCACTATTTATCCAAAAAAAGGTAAACTATTTACCAAAACGTGATAAATACATTATTACGATACTACATCCACAACGGATGCTAGCACCTCAACGTTCACCATCCTCAAGATATGGCAACAATCTCCATTTACCTACAATAGAATATATTATGACTCTTGTAAATAATATTATAGGAGCCAATTCTATTATTCTTTCCGTAATTACGATGCTAAATATTTGTATAAATAGCGAAGTATATTACAATGTAAAAACACACTCATATGAATAACATTTCTTTGATTATCATCAACTATCGTTTCTAATATGGTATCGAGCTAGGTCTCGTTCTTCGTCTGCCGTATCTGGTTTCATTTTTTTTTTTTTCTTCTTCTTCTCTTCTTCTTTTTTCTTTCACGATGACAAACCCTGAAACACCAATCGTTAATTCTCTAAAATCGTCTTCTTACTCGTTCGTTCATGTTGAACAAACAGGTACGAGTATTACTCCGATCTCGTTCAATGGCAACAACTACGATGAGTGGTCCCGGTCATTTCATCTTGCACTTATGGCAAAGGGTAAACTTGGTTATATCGATGGCTCTAAATCAAAACCATCCAACACGTCTGACAAATTCGAAAATTGGCAATCTGCCAATGCTCTTGTCACGATGCGGATTTACAATACCATTGTCCCCGGATTGCGCACTCCAATTACTCTCCGCTCCGAAGACAAGCAGGTTTGGAATGACATTAAAAATTGTTATTCTCGCACTAATGAGGCTCGAGTGTATCAGTTGCAGGCAGAATTGGTTGCCTGCCGTCAAGGACCAACCGAGACACTGATGTCGTATTATGGGCGACTCACTGCTATTTGGGATGCTCTTCTGGAACTTGACACGCTCCCACAATGTTCTTGTAACTTGTGTGCCTGCAACTGGCTCACCATCATCAACACTCAACGAGAAAAGAAGAAGGTTTGCGATTTCTTGATGGGACTCGATGAACGCTTCTCAAATACCCGCTCTCAGATCACTGGTATCACTCCTCTCCCCAATTTAGATTTAATTTACAATAGACTGTTACACGATGAAGGGGTACGTAATTTGTCGACCCATCGAACTAACCCAACACCCGACACTATGGCGTTTGCTGCCCGTGTTCATCACGGACCGAGACAGACTGGGGGAGGGGGACGTGATCTTACCAGTACCCGTAATACCTCTGAACCGTCTAAATATTTCTGCCCCGCTTGTAAAAAATCGGGACATAGCTTGAAGTACTGTTTTAAAGTCACCGGTAACTTCCTCGAATGGTGGGGCGATCGTCCCCGTGATCGATTTCAACTTCCGGCTAATGAGACAGACTAGAGCAAGGCCATTCTGGTCCTCGATGTCCACAGCCGTACTCAGTTTGACCACAAGAAACAATCAGGCTCTACCTCTGCACCGAAGGTTCACATGGCTTCGGCTTCAATTACCACGGTTGGTGGCTCTGTTTCTGCCTCTGTTCTGTCTTTGTGGGGAATATCCGTATATTCACCCCTTAAATTTTAGGACTATAACGAAAATTTAACATGTGAAATTACTGGTCATAAACGAAATGCAATAAATGAAAAACATGAATGAGAAATAACCTTTGGTCCGTGCGATAAGCCCTAAGATCAGAAATCAACGTAGATTTCCTCCTAATCGTTGCACCCAAAACCGTATGAGACTATGCCGCTTGTGCTTGAAATGTTCACTAATTGCCTTGCAATATCGAGTGAACTATTGTGAGTTTTCGATGTGAGATCTAGGTTTTTCGAGAAGAATACTCCAAAAACCTAATTTTTGTGCAAATGATAATCCTTAGGTCAAAAGGAAAAGGAGAGAGTCCTCTCCTTTTGATGTGTTTCGGCCGAGTGAAATGGGAAGGGAGTGGGCTTTCTACTCTCTTCTCATTTCTAATTAATCGCTCAACCCATTTCGCTAAAATGAGTAATGACGGGTCTTAATCATAAATCGTCAATTAATAGTCGGATATTAATATGTCAACTCGCTAATTGCAGTTGATATGTTAATAATGGTCTGACATTAATAAGATGACATTAATTAAATATAACCGTTTATATTTAATTTACGAATTAACAGTTTAATCCGTCTTAGCCAATTTTATTTAATCTGTATTAAATAATTATCTCAACATCGCATTGACTAATAATTTAGTCAATTACTCCGACTAACTGTTTAGTCGTATTAGGCATCAACATGACTGTATTTTCATACGTCATATCTCTCAAAAGTGTCCTATAGGTGTGACTTTTAGGGACCAGTTGATCACCGCCATCTGTATGACAATAACGTCAAACTTATCTAGCAAGCCAACCGTTATTGATAAACGTGGATCAACTGATAATGATACAATAATATGCCCTGTGATCCTTTTAGAGTTTCAATAAAATTATTGCACTAACTGTGGAGGACACCAGCGCCAACAAACTCCCACTTGTCCGTACAAGTGTACGTGCAATAACGTTATCGCACTAACTGTTGAGGACACTCGCTCCAACAGTCTTCTCGGCCTCCGCTGTCATCCCTTAACAGGCTTGATCTTAACACTTTAACTCCCGAAGAATTGGAGGAGTTAACTACAATGTGGCAAAGTCGAAAATCTGACCCAACAATTGATCGTCACAACGGTAATATTTCTTCTATCTCTTGGATTGTTGATACGGGTGCTTCGCATTACATGTCGGGTTGTTTATCTTTATTTAAAAATCGTCATTCTATTAGTTCTTTATCTGTTGGTTTGCCTAATGGAGATATTACTCTTGCTACACAAAGTGGCAACATTTTTTATCATCTCGATTAGTCTTACGCAACGTTTTATATGCTTCTAATCTTCAATGTAATTTGATCTCAGTCTCTAGTCTTTTATTTGACACTTCGCTTATAATTCAATTTTCCCATCGTCTTTGTTTAATTTAGGACCGTACCTCGAAGATGGTGATTGGAGCATTTTAGCAACGCGAGGGGCTCTATTACTTAAAGGGGTCCGAAGTGACGAGGTGCAAATAAATGACGTGGGGACTATTGACACGGTGGAACTGTGGCATCGGAGGTTGGAGCATCCTTTCTCGACTATTTCTCGTTTTTTACGTTGTTTTAATAATAAAACTATTCGTACTTCTTTTCAAAGAAAACATTGTGAAATTTGTCTTCGGACAAAACAAACACGAGCACCTTTTCCTTTGAGCTCGAACATTGCGGATGATATTTTTTCTCTTATTCATTGTGACTTGTGGGGGCCTTACTCCGAAAATGCATCCTGTGGTTCAACTTATTTTTTGACAATTATTGATGATTTTTCACGCTCGACATGGGTTTATTTATTACGTCATAAAAGCGATACTCGCAAAACTCTATTAAATTTCTTTAGCATGGTTGTGCGCCAACTTAACAAGAAAATAAAAATTTTACTGTCTGACAACGGCAACAAATTCCGTTGCCTTGAAACTTTTTTTTTTACCGAAAATGGCATTCTTTTCGCAATTTCAAATGTCGATACCCCACAACAAAACGGGCGTGTCGAAAGAAAATATCGTCATATTCTCAATGTAGCACATGCTTTACTATTTCAAGCGAGTCTACCAATTTTCTTTGGGGAGAATGCATTTTAGCAGCAGTTTATTTAATTAATAGGACCCCATCCGCTACTCACAATGGTAAGACACCCTATGAACTGCTCTTTCAAAAACCAGCACCTATGAATCATATTCGGACTTTTGGGTGTTTATGTTATGCGAAAAACATCAATCGTTCACGAGACAAATTTGCCTCACGAAGTCGAAAATGTCTCTTCTTAGGCTACCCTCTTGGAAAAAAGGGATGGAAAGTTTACGATTTAGATACCGCTACACATTTCTCTTCTCGTGATGTAGTTTTTGTTACTCATGAGTTTCCTTATCAATCACTAAACATTCACGACACACCGTCTGACTCCCCGACTTTTCTTGATGACACCCTCCTTCCCATCGAACATGTGATCGTTTCCTCCAACCCAAATCCGTCTACTACCCCAAACCCATCGGTCACAGCCACCACAACCCCATTTGACACCGTTTCCACAACGGCTGATGCGACCGCTATTGACACGACACCCACACCACCTTCCACCGATCCTCTTCCTCCAACGTCACAACCCCACCACGCACTCGACTATGGGCAAAGGTTTTGTTCGGCCGTGTATTCGTCCCTCGACTCACATGCTCACTACATCATCCTCGTCTTCAGGTATAAAGTATCCTATATCTCATTTTGTTAATTATGCAAAATTTTCTTCTAACAACCGAAGTTTTCTTGCGATCGTGACCAAAAATCACGAGCCTAGAACTTTTAACGAAGCTATGCAGGACTCTAACTGACGTGACGCAATGCAAAGTGAACTCGACGCTCTAGAACGAAACAACACATGGACACTGGAACAACTTCCGCCTCACAAAAAGGCAATTGGTTCTAAATGAGTTTATAAGATCAAATATAATGCAGATAGCACTATCGAAAGATACAAAGCACGCCTCGTCGTTATAGGAAATAGACAAGTCGAGGGGGTCGACTACAATGAAACTTTTGCTCCGACAGTCATGCTAGTCATTGTCCGCACTCTCCTCTCTATTGCAGTCGCCAAAGATGGTACGGTTTGCCGCCTAAGAAAATCGCTATACGGGCTCCGACAAGCTCCCCGATGTTTGTACGCAAAGCTTGCTTCCGCTCTCACTTCTTGCGGTTTTACGCAATGTCTTTATGATCACTCTTTATTTTCTATGACCAAGTCGGGTATTCAACTTCATGTGCTCGTCTACGTCGACGATCTTGTAGTTTGCGGCAATGAATCATCCACTCTCACTCAGTTTAAGGACTATCTCAGCAAGTGTTTTTATATGAAGGACCTCGGTCCTTTAAAATATTTTTTGGGATTGGAAATTGCTCGAAACTCAACCGGTCTCTTCATGTCACAACGGAAATATGCCCTTGATATACTCAATTAATCCGGCCTCCTTGGGTGCAAACCAGCCACCGTCCCCATAGAACCTAACCACAAACTCGGCCTCTCCGAATCAACTCTTCTCACCGATCCTCGACCGTATCGAAAATTAATTATTGGTCGCCTTGTTTATCTTACAATCACAAGACCCGAGCTCACCTACTCCGTGTATATTCTAGCTCAGTTTATACACGCTCCTCGCAATGGATCATTAGAACGCGGCTTTACAAGTAGTCCGCTCTCTCAAGAATAATCCAGGCCAAGGCCTCTTGTTTCGCTATGATAACAACCTCGCTTTACGTATACATGCATATTGTGACGCGGATTATCCTGCCTGTCCAACCAGTCGCCGCTCCCTCTCCGCGTACCTCGTCTTTCTTGGCAGTGCTCCCATCTCTTGGAAGACAAAGAAACAAAAGACCGTCTCTCTCTCGTCCTCAGAATCTGAACACTGCGCCATGGCCTATACGGTTTCTGGACTGAAATGGTTAAAAGGGCTGCTCTCCTTCCTCGGTCTCAATCACGACAAACCTATGATCTCATGTGTGACAATCAATCGGCTTTACACATCGCTCGCAATCCCGTCTTCCACGAACGTACGAAACATATTGAAGTCGATTGCCACTATATTCGAGATGAGATAATCAAGCACACTATTCGGCCTAGCTATGTTCATACAAAGAGTCAACTGGCTGATATTTTTACAAAGGCGCTAGGACGAATACCATTTGACGATCTTCTCTCCAAGTTGGGCGTCTCAACTCCCCACGCTCCAACTTGAGAGGGGGTTATTAATACGATACTACATCCACAACGGCTGCTAGCATCTCAACGTTCACCAGCCTCAAGATATGGCAACAATCTCCATTTACCTACAATAGAATATATTATGACTCTTGTAAATAGTCTAGGAGCCAATTCTATTATTCTTTCCGTAATTACGATGTTACATATTTGTATACATAAATAGTGAAATATATTACAATGTAAAAACACACTGATATAATAACATTTCTTTGATTATCATCAACTATCGTTTCTAATATACATCACACAAGAGAATTGTTGTAAGATCATTAATGGATGATTAGTCATTAGGTAGATAATTTGGTTTTTCCTAAATTAAGGGCACTTGCCAGAGTTGCCACAGCTCACGTCCAACAAAAGTTCCCCTGAACAAAAAGCAAAAATAGATGCATGATAATAAACACCGTACTAACTGCCGTCATAATGATTTCTTTTCTTGGATATAATATTAAACTATAAAAGGCTGGCTCTTCATATGATCATAACCCTCTTATTTACTTCGAGAGTTGGAGTAGTGATATCTATTTCAATCTGTGTAATACTGAAAATATTAAGAGTATACCGTCCCTCATTAAGCTAACACGATGAACGTAATCATCCCTTCAATACTGGTTTTAGCCTCGTTGATGTTAGTAATAGGGACATTAGGTTACACAGAGAGAAACTTTACACAGTTACTCGATCACTTCGACACAAAAAAGAATATCACATTCAGCCAAAGAGTTCTCATTGATGATACTCAGTGGAATCGGGGTACAGATCGACCGATGTTTGTATTTTTTGGTGCTGCGAAACCAATTGATGATTCACTTCCTGGACGAACTGTACTACTCAACCAACTCGCTCAACAGTCTAAGGCTGTTGTTATCTACATTGAGGTATAATTTTTTCTCTTTATATCATACATGGTGCCACGGAAATTGTGTACTATTCGGTGGCGCCCTGGCATTATCCTTCTGTACTGTATATAAGGTTAACGTAAACCACGGTTTTATTCTTCGTGTCCATGTAGCACCGCTTTTATGGCCAGTCCATCCCCTTTGGAGATATAGAAAAGGCCATGGCTGATAAAGAAGTTAGGGCTTGTCTCACCATTGAGCAATCCCTTGAAGACTTCAAGACTATCATAGTTAGCCTTAAGTCCATCATATCTGCTCATCATTCCCCTGTCGTCGTTTTTGGTACCGGGTATTCCGGAGGTAAATTCTCTCGTTTTTTTTTATCTAAGGTTTTTATAGAAAAGGACGTAAAATCGTGGAACTTCTTGTGTAATAGTAGTACGTGCCAAAAGAGCCAGACACAACTATTAGTTGTGGGCCATAAAATAAAAAAATTAATAACTATGATTAATTTTTTTCTTTTTATTAATTTTTTTTTTTCTCGGTTTTATTTCTGATGAACCCTAGCATTGGCGGCCTACTTTCGGATCAAGTATCCAGATGTTACTATTGGCGCTCTTGCTTCGTCAGCGCCGATGTTTTTGATCGGTACTAGCAGTCCTAGGGATAGTTATTGTCCCATCATCGTCAGTAAGTACTTTGAGGTAAGTTTACTACATTTGATATTTTGAGTATTTCAAACATTTTATGTTTTATTAAACAAAAATTTCTTTTTTTTCCATACAAGTTAATATTGATATCCAAGACCTAATAATGTTGGGAAGAGCTAATCCTCTAAGAGCAAGTACAATGGTAAGCAACAATCAACTAGCTTGGCCATTCCACATCATTTTCTAAGCTACAACAATTCAAAGCTAGCAAATTATTCCAATGGTTTAGCTAACCTATATACTAGCTTGATGGAACTTAATTTATGAAACTAATTTTCCTATTGGTTGTTGTTTAGTTGTGGGTCATTTCAAGCTACTAGCTTAATGAAGCTAGTTGCTCAACTTAAGTCATTCAACATGTCATTCTCCAATGGTGTAGCAACTAGCTTGCAATTTTAAGAAATTGCAAGCAAGCCCCTAAGCTACATCATTGGACTTGCTCTAAGATTAATAAATGGTATATATAACCAGTTGCAAAGTTGTTGAAGATTGCAGTAACTAAATATAGTGACTGAAGGTTTTTTGGTGCATGAGCATATTATCCCTTCTCAAAAATAATTCAGTGCATATTGGTGTGAGCGAGCTAGTGAACACGTTTACTGTTCATATTAATAAATGAATTTACAGATAGTATGGAAAATAAGTCGATACTACATCGTGACAATTTCTAATTTTCTCTTTTATAAAACATACTCGCATACAGAGTTGTGTCATACTCCAAATTTTATGATATCTTGTATTATTGTTGTTTTTTGTCATTTTAAATTAGATATTTTGAGTATTTCACGGGTAATATGTTTTAAACAAAATTTTTGTTTTATTCAGTATAATTTAATATTGATGTCTATAACCTTCTCGGCAAGAGTTAATCCTCTTTTCTTTAAATATACTTATGATTTGGTTGTGCGTGCATGGCCAACACTCACTCTAAGATTAGCAAAGGGATGGTGCAGCCAGCTGCAAATTAAAGTTGATGTTAAAATACCAGTTACCATATAAGTAAGCAACGTATCTATGTTGAACTCTATTAATAAATGGGTGTACACATTTAATGTTTCCTATGGGACGCATACGAAAGAATAGTACCAAAGTTCGATACTACTAATTAGCTTGGTGACGATTTCTAATTATTTTCCTTTCCGTAAAACATAGACGGAGTTTTGCCATAGTCCAGATTATTAGATTGTTTATGCAGTATTGTAATTTTTGTCATTTTAATGATAAATTCAAGAATAATTAATCTTAATTAACCATATACAGGACTTCAATAGGACATGCTACAAGATTATAAAAGACTCTTGGAAAAATCTTGACGACATTGCATCTCAGAGCGGGGGAATTACGCACCTCAGCCATCTATTCAAAACTTGCCGGTACTTCCACCAATTTTACCCTAGTATGCTTAATAGTATGAATGTTCTGCTAAAATGATAAATTAGCATTTTGAGTCAAATTAGAATTAATTCATTAGAATGATACCCAACATGGTACGTAGTCTCTAGTTTCGCTAAGTTTTGCGAACGGTTAGAGGTGATATAAGTGCCTGTAGAATTTCTAAGGGGAAATAATATTGAGAGAAAAGGGAGAAGTTATCCATATAAAACTTGCTCAACGATTACATTATTATCGAAGCCTTTATATAGGCATTACGTAAAACTAACTAAGGCTAAACTCAAGTCACTAACAAGTAACAACCCACGTAGCTAGGTAGGTAGTTATGCTCCTGTTTTCTAGATTTCCACAAACACATTATTAGGAAACATATTAGTCTCTAACTAATAAATTAGGAAATAAACTTTGACTATATTTTGGATCACAATAATCCAACACACCCCCTTGATCCAAAATGTATCGGATCTTTGTTCGACTTTCTGGCATGCCGAACCATATTCATTGTTACGTCCGTCACCGTAACCAAAAAATCACGAGACCTTTATATTCTCGCTTTCTTCAAACTTGATTCATGCCGATAAGACGAAAATCTTCGCATGACTATGCCTCCTTACGATTAA
>JAGPOY010005394.1:28143-39214 GCA_018983105.1 Silene uniflora
ACAATATGTAAAGATTTCCATGTGAACTTGGAAAAGGACCCATGAAATCGATCCCCCACACATCAAAAATCTCACAATTAAGCATGTAACTTTGCGGCATCTCATTCTTTCGGGAAATATTGCCTACTCTTTGGCAATTTTCACAAGCTTGACAAAATCCATGAGCATCTCTAAATAAAGTAGGCCAATAAAATCCGCAATCTAGCACCTTCCTCGCCGTTCTTCTTGCACCAAAATGGCCACCACAAGCATGTGAGTGACAAAATGTTAGGATTGAAGTCATCTCATTCTCCGGTATACACCTCCGTATGATTTGGTCGGAACAATGCTTCCACAAATAAGGCTCATCCCACACATAATACTTCGCATCACTACGAAGCTTGTCTTTTTGAGATTTGGAAAAGCCTTGTGGAAATTTAGAAGAACAAAGAAAATTGACAAGATTGGCATACCATGGCTCTACAGAACGAATAGCGAACAAGCTCTCATCAGGAAATAATCCTTTCACCGGATTTTTCTCATGTGAATTTGTATCAACATCCACCAACCGGCTCAAATGGTCCGCTACAACATTTTCTGCTCCCTTCTTGTCTTTCACCTCCAAATCAAATTCACTGAGCAATAAAATCCATCTTATCAACCTTGGCTTAGATTCTTTCTTTTCCATTAAATGACGCAGCGCTGCATGGTCTGAAAATACCACCACTTTCGTACCAAGTAAGTAGGACCAAAATTTCTCCAAAGCAAAAACAATTGCTAGAAGCTCCTTCTCAGTTGTAGTGTAATTCCGTTGTGCTTCATTTAGGGTCATGGATGCATAATGAATAACATGGGAAGCCCTCCCATTCTTTTGACCCAACCTTTGGAAATCATATTTCACATATCACATATGTTTGTTTAAAGTTTTAGTCATAAAAACTTAAGGATCTTATGCATGCAATATAAATACATAAGATAAGAGAAGAAATCAATCTCCCTTACATTGATGTTGGACGAATTTGGGCACAAGGGTAGGACTCCCTCCTACTCTTGTTCTTGAGCTTAAAATGATAGGATGAACTTCCAAATCCTAGTCTCCAAATGAGAAGACCTCCTCTTGATTGCACCAAGAATTGACCCAAAAACCTCTTACTAATATTAACTAGATATTTTGCAAGAGTGTTCCTTAATAACACTAATATCTCTAGTATTACTACACTTTTAGTAATAGTAATGTATTATTAGTGTTTGTGAGTTATTTTAGAGAGATGGAGAGATTTGCATGTAAGATGAGTGGTAGAGTAAAATTGAGCAAATGAATTGCTCTATTGTAGGGGGAAAAACCGGGTAGGGGGCATGGGTTAGAGGGAGTAAGACACATGTTCATTGCATGCTCTTAGATTGGTTTACAATGGCATGCTTGTCCATCTTTTTAAACACCCATTCACAATGCTCCTAAATAAGAACAATGTCCCTTGTAAGTCCCCATGCCAACCGATTTTTAAGACCTTATTTGGTCGAAAAATTTACTTATAATTTTTGTCCCACAAATGCTTATAAATCGTATGCTTAATTATCTTACATAATTAAGTATTAATTTGATCAAATAACAATTACGTGATACAAATTAATGAACGATATTTACTCAATCTTATGAGTAATATTTTACCATTATATCATCATATAATGGGTCCCATAATTACTAGTTAGTCAAATTCACAACTTCTTGTAAATACAAATGACTAATTGTCTGTACCTCAAAATCTTTATGAAACCTCAACTAATTTAATAATACTCAATTATTAAATTAAATCTTATTTAATCCCATTAGAATATGATGTATACTTTATCAGTCATTTATCACATAATTGACTAATAGTGTACAATTGACTCGAGTTCGAACCTCGAGTCCAATTGTTAACACTCACAATTTCAATTAAGGAATTAATTAATCTATATAACATATAATTAATTATTTATTTGGGTCGCATCCTTTAGATGTGACCTTAAGGGATCAACTGATCACCGCCGTTCTCACGGCAGTAACGTCAAACTCTAGTCAGCCAATCGTTACCTATTATGTTGATCAGTCGACTATATAATATGCCATCCCTTGTATTCTTTTAATGAGATTTATTTAATTATGTGTTCACACAATAATTATGTGATCGCACTATTGTTGAGGACACTCACTCTAACAATCTCCCACTTGTCCTCGACAAGTGTGCGTCACCAATTCTCTTGTCCTATTATAATCTCCCACTCAATGCAAGGTGTCTTTCAGGTTGTACTTGCAATTGATCATATCTAGAGTGGTTTTCTCGATCTGGAGAATAACTGATTTACCGGAATTATCTACCATAGATACCTTCGAGCGTGGCCACGGATTTCCAGTTATCTACTCCTCGAGTGGCCCTGAGATTTTTAGCAACCCTGACAAGGGGTGGACAATTCTTATTGCACTAATTCCCTTCGACTAGCCATAGCCCATCATAACCCAAAATATGCCCGTATAAACCCCAGTTACGAAGGTGTTAGGACATAAATCAAAGTTACTTTGAAGCCATGCTCCCTTAGGCGAATAGTCAATAGTCGAAGAGTTGACTCATTCAGAATACTATAGTAGCTCCCGCCACGACCATGCAATTTATATGAGTAAATTTGCCAGAGCTCTATGAGCGGTCACTGCCCGACAGAGTGTTCCCAACCGTCTGCCTATGTGATCGACTAGTCATCTCATATGACTCTATGACATTTTGAACTTGCGATCAGTCGCATCACACTCTAGTCACTATCGAGACGTCACCTCATTATAAGTGACTATGGGCAATTACTATGTCAATCTTAGTTCACTTTAATGGGGTTCAAACTTGTCTCTACAACCCATTTGCATATGACAAAGTAATAATAGCTTTAAAAGACAAATTCGATTATGATACGAAAACACAATCTTCATTTCATATCCAATAATCTAATACAAATTAGGCATACGTTTAAGACCCATGGATACAATATGTCCATCGAGCTTAGCCTGCGACAAAGGCTTGGTGAGCGGATCAGCTATGTTATCATCCGTCCCAACCTTACAAATCGCTATTTCCTTCCTTTCAACATAATCCCTTATCATGTGAAATTTTCTGAGTACATGTCTAGACTTATTACTAGACTTAGGTTCCTTAGCTTGGAAGATGGTTGCATTGTTGTCACAATGCAAAGTAATGGGATCTTGCGCGGTAGGGACTATCCTTAGCCCCTCCAGAAATTGCTTGATCCACACAGCTTCCTTTCCAACTTCCGACGCTGCAATGTACTCAGCCTCCGTAGTTGAATCCGCAACTACAGCTTCCTTGAAGCTTCTCCAGCTAACAGCACCACCATTGATTGTAAAAACAAATCCACCTTGTGATTTCATGTCATGTCTATCTGTTTGGAAACCAGAGTCCGTGTAACCCTTAGCATGCAACTCGGCGTCACCTCCAAACACTAAGATGGTATCTTTAGTTCTTCGCACGTATTTAAAGATGTTTTTGACAGCAATCCAGTGACTCTCACCTGGTTCCTTTTGATATCTACTCGTCATGCTCAAAGCATACGCTATATCTGGACGTGTGCATATCATGGCATACATGATTGATCCAATGGCGGAAGCATAGGAATCAATTTCATGCGTTCAACATCTTCAGGTTTGGAAGGGGATTGAGACTTGCTCAAAATGATACCAATACCTAAGGGAATCAACCCTCTCTTAGAGTTTTCCATGTTGAAACGTCGAAGAATCTTATCAATGTAAGATTCTTTACTTAGTGCCAATATCCTCTTGGATCTATCTCTAGAGCTTCGGATACCCAATATGCGTTGTGCTTCTCCTAAATCCTTCATTTGGAAGTGGTTACCCAACCACTTCTTAACGGAGGTCAACATTGGAACATCATTTCCAATAAGTAGTATGTCGTCCACATACAAAATTAGAAACACAACTTGGCTCCCACTGATTTTCATGTATAAACATGGTTCCTCAACACTTCGAGTAAAACCATTCTCTCTTATAACATGATTGAATCGATGATTCCAACTTCTTGATGCTTGCTTAAGACCATAAATGGATTTCTTAAGCTTGCATACCTTGTTAGGATTCTTAGGATCTATAAAACCTTCGGGTTGTAGCATGTACACCTCCTCTTCTAAATGCCCATTTAGAAAAGCGGTTTTGACATCCATTTGCCATATTTCATAATCGTTAAATGCGGCGATCGCTAACATAATCCGAATAGATCTTAGCATGGCTACAGGAGCAAAGGTTTCATCATAATGAATACCATAGATTTGGGTAAAACCTTTTGCTACTAGCCTAGCTTTCTAGACATCATCATGTCCTTCTATGCCATTCTTTACTTTGAAAACCCATTTGCACTGAAGAGGTTTCACTCCTTTAGGAAAATCTACCAAGTTCTAAACTTGATTTTCATGCATAGAATTTATTTCGGAATTCAGGGCCTCAAGCCATACATAAGGCGGAGTTGGGACTGAAGATCGCAGCATTGTAGGTTGCGGGATCGTCACTTTCTAAAAGTAACACATCAAGAGTACCATCCTCTTCAATTAGACCCACATATCTATCGGGTGCGTGGGAAGCACGACCCGATCTCCTAACTTGAGGAGTAACAACCGAATTAGACGACGAAGGAACATCTTCCTGTGTCTCTATTTCGTTATTTACCTCAGTTTGTGGCTCTTGAACTTCATTAAGTTCAAAATTTCTCCCACCCTGTCTCTTAGAAATAAACTCTTTTTCTAAGAAGACAGCTTCACAAGACACAAACACTTTGTTCTCTTGAGGTATGTAGAAGAGGTAGCCACGGGAGGTATTTGAATAACCTACAAAGATGCACTTTTGAGATCTTGGGGCTAACTTATTATCACTCTTTGTTTTGACATAAGCATCACATCCCCAAATCTTCATATAGGAGATATTAGGAACCTGTCCTTTCCATATCTCATATGGAGTTTTATTGGTTGCTTTGGTTGGACTATAAATCAAAGATTTGATGGCGGTTTGGATTGCAAACCCCCAAAATGAGTTAGGCAACTCGGTTTGACTCATCATAGATCGAACCATATCTAATAGGGTTCTATTTATCCTTTCGGCCACCCCATTAAGTTGTGGTGTACCGGGCGGAGTGAGTTGTGACACAATGCCACAAATTTTCAAGTGTGAATCAAATTCGTTGCTGAGATATTCTCCACCACGATCGGATCGTAGCATCTTTATCTTCTTGTTCAATTGGTTATCTACTTCATTTTGAAATTGAAGTTCCTTCAATTTCTCAAAAGCTTCACTTTTGTACTTCATTAAGTAGATATACCCATATCTACTAAAGTCGTCGGTGAAGGTAATGAAGTAGTCGAAATTACCCCTAGCGGTGATGCTTATGGGTCCACATACATCGGTGTGTATGAGGCCCAATACCTCACATGCTCGAGTCCCTTTACCACTAAAAGGATTACGAGTCATTTTGCCTAAGAGGCAATATTCACAAATACCATATGATTGAAAATCATATGGTTTTATAACATTAGATGAAATCAATCGTTTAATCCGATTTTCATTAATGTGTCCCAATCGACAATGCCAAATGAACGATTCATTTGGGTCACTTGATTTGAGTCTCTTTGATTGAATTTTATATATGTCATTGCGCGGGTTTGAAGTCTCTAGAACATAAATTCCATTGATAGAGGACACTTGGCCAATGACCAAGTCATTCCTAGAAATAACAGAACAATTGGTTTTAATGGAAAAAGAAAGTCCATCCATGTCTAACATAGCGACGGAAATAATGTTCTTAGATAAAGTTGGTACATAAAAACAATTATGCAAAAACAATTCAAATCCATTTGCTAAAACAAGTACATAGGTCCCCTTTGAAGTGGCCGCTACCCTAGCTCCATTTCCAAGTCGGAGATACACATCACCCTTGCTTAGCTTCTCCACATCCCTTAAACCCTGTAAATGATTACAAAGGTGAGAGCCACATCCGGTATCCAATACCCATGTAGTAGTGGAAGTAAAATTTACATCAATGACAAAAATATCGGTAGTAATTTTACCTTTGGGAACGATGATCCCCTCCCTGATATTTCTCAAATATGTAGGGCAATTCCTTAGCCAATGTCCCATGCCAAGACAATAATGACACTCATCATTGTCCTTGGCACCTCTTGACTTCTTGCCCTTCTTCTTGAACCCAACCCCTTGGGCTCCAAGAACTTGCCTACTAGAGCTTCCACTCTTTTTCACATCCCTATCTTCCAAGGATAAGGACCCCATTGACCTAGTGAGTTGGTCTTCCCGAGACATACTCACAGTTGGCCTAACAGGAGGCAAGATTGAAGTGACAAAATTTAGAGTCCCATCAGCACCAACTCCAAAACGGATCTCTCTAGTCGTATCAAAATTATGGTTGGAGCAAACGTCATCAAAAACTTCGTGACAGGAATCAATGGTGATTGGTGTTATAGCGTTTGTTGGATCCATTGCGTGATTGATAAAAACTACAACAGGGAGGTAAAGGAAAAATCAACATATGTCTTTTATGTTACTTGTTCACATTTTAAACAAGTTTTTTTAATTGCATTTATTAAGTGACCTCAACCCAACTTATATAAATGATTCCGAGATCCAAATTCATATCAACTTGGGTACGGTAAGCCGAGTCATCCCTTATCAATATAATTCGGTGGATTAACTCTTTATTCGATTCTACACTAGAATTCTCGGTTGATAATATTGCTCTAATAATTATCTTTGGCCCGGAACACGTGCAACAACGGTCAACACTCTTCCGTTGAGTCCAACCCAAATTTCGAAGTAATAACACTTATTACCCACTTACCCAATGTAACAAGGTTTGTATTACGGTGAGCCGGCTTTACTCCCTTGTGAAACTGGGATTCATGGTTTCTACTATTTTGTACGGCCAAGTTCTCAACTATTTATTTAGCGTGAGGTCATGTCAATTTATTATCCATCACGTTTTAAGTGAACTAAATCGGTGAACTCGATAATTATAATTGACACGGTCGATTGGGACTCGATAATATAATGCATGGATGCATGGTTGTGGTGATTTGGCAATGCATGCAAACATATAAAGAAAAAATGCAAGCATAAAACGATAAAATCCTAGTATGGCCTTTCCTAAAATAGAAAATTTAATTAACTATTACAAATTCGGAAACCAACTCCATTAGTCCCTTGAACTTCAATTCGGCACGCATCCCAAGAAAACTCCGTCTTGTCGGAACACCTTTCCGTATGACACCGTCCTTGAAGCATCTTCGGTTTAATTAAAATTACAATGCTTTTCTACTTTATACAATATAAAAAAAAAACTAATAAAATAAAAATAAAAGTGATACGAGATCACATTAATTACAACCGAATCGGTATTCCCATGCATTTCGGGCAATACCGATTAAAAACTAAGGCCATACTAAGTAAATTTACATAATTCAAAATTACATAAATAAAAATATGACAATCATATTTAAATATGCAGCATTATAATATGTATGAACATGCCAAATTTAAAGCCAAATCGCCTAATTGAGCTAATATCGTATATTAGGTTGTGGTATTTACGGATTTGCGCGATTTCAACTTCTTAAAATCACAAAGTATTTACATAAATCTCATTTATGTCCAAGTTAATCATCCTAACTCACTTAGGCTTCAAAATTTAGTCTCCGCCAAACTTTGAACATGATTCAACTTGATACGTTCTTTATTGCTCGGTAATTACTCGTATTAACGAAAAATAAAAGGTAAAAGTGTAAAACCCAATAAATCATTAAAATTCGAGAAAATTCAAATTTAAAACTTTTGAACATTCTGGAAAATTTCCAAAATTCCAGATCTAAAATAAAATTTGCCTTTCACCAAAAATAATTTATTTCACAAATAAATTACTTAAAACATGTTTTTAAGCTCATAAATCCAAATTTATTCTAAAAACATGCAATAAATAAAAATAAAAATTTTGAACATTCTAGAATAGAGATTAGAACCTGGAAATGACAAAAGTTTAGATATAAGTCCAATTTTTATTCACATGATTTAATTAGGTTCTTATTATTAACTTTTATCAACATAAATTTAATAATCATGAAAAACTCGAAATTTTCAAAATGCAAATTTGGATCTGATGTTCATATCACATATGAAATCTATGGGTAAAATTTAATGTCATGATATTCATTTTAGCCTTTTATGCCAAATAAAGTCACTATTTATATGATTTTTACCTCAAAAATCATAAATCATGCAATATAAGATAAGAAAATCTCAAACTTTACACACTATTTTTAAATATTGCATGTGACATCATATTAAAATTTCATGACTTGATTCGTTCCAGAACTCAAAATACCCATTTTTCTCATTATATGACTATTCATCTCATAAAAATCATATCTCATGCAAAATATATTTATTTCACACGAAAGTTTTTGTACAATCTGTAACAAATATATTTGAGAACATATCCAAAAATCATGATTTGTTTCGACATTTAGCTATTTTTCGTTTAAAAATGTCATTTTAGTCATATAAAATACATATTATACAAATAATTATCAAAATGAACAATAAAAATCCATAAATTTATTTTTATGGTCTAAAATCCATTTAGAACAAGAAACTTTAACATGCAAATTAATTTAGTGATTTATCTTCATAAAACACAAATTATAAGTTTTATTCGTTAATCAAATTAACTCGGAAAAACGATCCCGATCTTGCATGCAACAACCATGAAGCTCTGATACCAATTGTTGGAAATCATATTTCACATATCACATATGTTTGTTTAAAGTTTTAGTCATAAAAACTTAAGGATCTTATGCATGCAATATAAATACATAAGATAAGAGAAGAAATCAATCTCCCTTACATTGATGTTGGACGAATTTGGGCACAAGGGTAGGACTCCCTCCTACTCTTGTTCTTGATCTTAAAATGATAGGATGAACTTCCAAATAATAGTCTCCAAATGAGAAGACCTCCTCTTGATTGCACCAAGAATTGACCCAAAAACCTCTTACTAATATTAACTAGATATTTTGCAAGAGTGTTCCTTAATAACACTAATATCTCTAGTATTACTACACTTTTAGTAATAATAATGTATTATTAGTGTTTGTGAGTTATTTTAAAGAGATGGAGAGATTTGCATGTAAGATGAGTGGTAGAGTAAAATTGAGCAAATGAATTGCTCTATTGTAGGGGGAAAAACCGGGTAGGGGGCATGGGTTAGAGGGAGTAAGACACATGTTCATTGCATGCTCTTAGATTGGTTTACAATGGCATGCTTGTCCATCTTTTTAAACACCCATTCACAATGCTCCTAAATAAGAACAATGTCCCTTGTAAGTCCCCATGCCAACCGGTTTTTAAGAACTTATTTGGTCGAAAAATTTACTTATAATTTTTGTCCCACAAATGCTTATTAGTCGTATGCTTAATTATCTTACATAATTAAGTATTAATTTGATCAAATAACAATTACGTGATACAAATTAATGAACGATATTTACTCAATCTTATGAGTAATATTTTACCATTATATCATCATATAATGGGTCCCATAATTACTAGTTAGTCAAATTCACAACTTCTTGTAAATACAAATGACTAATTGTCTCTACCTCAAAATCTTTATGAAACCTCAACTAATTTAATAATACTCAATTATTAAATTAAATCTTATTTAATCCCATTAGAATAAGATGTATACTTTATCAGTCATTTATCACATAATTGACTAATAGTCTACAACTGACTCGAGTTCAAACCTCGAGTCCAATTGTTAACACTCACAATTTCAATTAAGGAATTAATTAATCTATATCACATATAATTAATTATTTATTTGTATCGCATCCTTTAGGTGTGACCTTAAGGGATCAACAGATCACCACCGTTCTCACGCCAGTAACGTCAAACTCTAGTCAGCCAATCGTTACCTATTATGTTGATCAGTCGACTATATAATATGTCATCCCTTGTATTCTTTTAATGAGATTTATTTAATTATGTGTTCACACAATAATTATGTGATCGCATTATTGTTGAGGACACTCACTCCAACACCAACACCGCTCCCAACGCATAATCACTCGCGTCACACATGATCTCAAAGGGAAGAGACCAATCTGGTGCTTGAATAATTGGAGCGGAGGTAAGCCTACCTTTCAACTCATCAAAAGCCTCCTTACAAGCCTCGTCAAAGATGAAATCTGTCTCCTTTTGCAGCAGCTTGCATAAGGGTGAAGCGATCTTAGAGAAATCTTTAATGAACCTGCGATAGAAACCTGCATGGCCAAGAAAAGATCGAACTTCACGGACATTAGTAGGATAAGGTAGAGAAGAAATAGTATCAATCTTAGCTTTATCCACCTCAATACCTTTTGAAGACACAACATGCCCAAGTACTATACCTTGTTTCACCATAAAGTGACACTTCTCCGAATTCAAGACAAGGTTAGTATCAATACAACGCTTAAGAACAAGAGATAAATGGTGTAAACAAGTATGAAAAGAATCACCATGCACCGTAAAACTATCCATAAATACCTCAATGAAACGTTCAACATATGTTCATGCCTATTTTCTTAAGCACATGGATATCTGGCAGGTGGATCTAAAAGATCACTTTTCCATCAGTTTCAAAAGTATCCTTTCCATCAGGGATGCTTTGATTGCTCTTTCTGGTGATGTTCCTACTGCCAAAGTTTTATTAAAGAGTTGGGTTTCTGGTACTTCTTTCAGTTTATCTAAAGCATATCTAGGCTACAGAGAGGCTACTGCAGCTGGTATTTGGACTCAGAGCTTGATCCATTCCAGAATAGCTCCCAGTCATAAAATCATATGTTCTTTAGCAGCTCTCAACCAATTAGCTACTATTGATAATTTGCAGAAAAGGGGTATATCTTGTGCTAATCGATGTGCTCTATGTGAGACCCATGAGGAGAGTCACCTTCACTTGTTTTTTCAGTGTCCTTTGTCTCAGGAACTTTGGACAAATATGCTATA
>JAGPOY010005395.1:0-11070 GCA_018983105.1 Silene uniflora
CGAATTGCCAGGTCTAACTAGAAGATACATGCCCTGTTTGGTATTCAACAGATTAATATTAGTAGAAGCAGATTGGTCAAGCAGATTATAAATGACAGATTGAGTTGACATGTTTGACTAGTATATTTCAATTAGCAGATTTAGTAGAAGTGTTTGGTAATTAGCGGATTTAGGTCAATAGATTGTTGTATCTATATGTATGGTTGCCATATTCGTTTTTCACAATCTACTAATGTGAATATGTTGGGGGAAGCAGCATATTGGAAAACAGTAGATCTACTATTTCAATATGTCATTTACCAAACATTCAAATTAGGTTCCGTTTGGCACGCCACTTCAGGTACCTTATTTGACCAAAGTAGCTTATTTGACCAAAATTTCAGCTACCTGATTTTTTTGGACGTGTTTGGCAAGTAGCTTATTTGGTCAAATAAGGTACCTGAAATGAAATGCTACCTCAGGTAGCATTTGAGATTTCAGATACCTGAAATAAAAATTCTTCCATTTTTTAACCCTTTTATTCTATAATATAAATAATTATCATATCCTTTTACGTCATTTTACCAAAATCAGCTACCTTTTCAGCTAGTTTGCCAAACACATTTTTATATAATCAGTTACCTTATCAGCTCCTAATTTTCAGCTACCTTATCAGTTACCTTTTCAGGTTTCAGTTACCTTTTCAGTTTTCAGCTACCTTTTCAGCTAGTTTTGCCAAACAGAGCCTAGTAGATTCATTCATGAGTCAAATGCTAAAAGCCTTGAATATGCTAAAAAATTTACCAATCCGCCCCTCAATAATACTTTCAATTGTGGATTGTCCGATAATTGACATTCGGGCCGACCCGCACTTAATCAGCTGTAATTCTAATTCTGAAAATTGATTTGCTTATTGGGCTCTAATTCTGATGATCCGGCCAGGATAAAAATTGATCTGCTTATTTGGAACCGTGTAGATGTAAGCAATTGAGCAAAAGCAAAGAAGAGCAACAAACTTGCATACACACAGCTCTCAACTTCACACCTCATTCATTCTCCACACATCAATCAAACCATCTAATTATTCCGGTAATATTACTCTCACACAAATCTCCTTTCTTTTTTCCATTATTTTTCATTATTTTCACTATACTATTTTGTTGTTTTGATTCTTAAATTATGATCATATATTTATATTCAATCACACATCTGAAATGTTTCGAATACGTAAGTCTCTTGTAAGACGGTCTCATAATAAACCGTCTTTAAAATGTTGTATGCTCAATATAGTAGCTAATCTGGTGTTTTCGGACTAAATTTTTTGAGGATGTAAACTTTATCCTTAATTGGTCCTTCATTTATGATTTAGGGTTTTTAGGGTACAAATCAATTGATGGGATTTTAGGGGATTTGCTATAATTTATGTATACTCTATTTGTGTAAGGGGATTTTTGGGTTTCTTCTGTTTTTAGGGTTTCTGGGTTGTTTCTGATCTTCCCACATTCACTTGCAAGAATATTGTAGGAATTCAAACCCCTTTTTATTGTACATGAAAAAACATATCATGAAATCGACTTTTGGCCGAAAACGAGTAAAAATTGAAAAGCCTCAATGTTTGTCCTGTTAACTAAAAAGGAGATATTCTTTGAAGATTGTTAGCTTGAACGGATATAAAGGGCAAATTTTGATTCAGCTTGTTGTACCAAGTCATCGTACTCCTAACCCGTTAACGAATAATGTTTTATGTACACCCAGAATACAACATCGTTGACTCATCGTACACCCAAGCCAATGAGAAGACTAGAATTATGAATACTTCTCATCAATATCAAAGCATAATCTAAATGAATTTACTAAAGAATCATTCTCATTGGTTAGGATGTGCGAAAACATGATGCACTTTGTGTACCTAAGAAATGTTCAACTGATAAGACTGATGGCATAGCTGCCTTTTTGTTGTTTTTATCTTCCCATTTAATCTCATGAAGATACTTCAAATAGGAAACCTATATAATGGAATGTCAAATTGTCCATGAAACATCTAATACCATTCAATTTTTGATATTTTTCTATCCTCCTGTTTTGTTGAGTTGGGACTTGGCATGCCAATGGAAGTTTAGATTAATCAAAATCGGATATAAAGGTCTTTCCGTTTCTGTAGTCGCAAAGCATGAGCAGGATTCTGAAATGTTGGCTTCCGTTGCATGTTAGCAGAGTTGATATCAGCTAAACTTGGGAGCCACTTTACTGTAACCATGGAGGTGTTCGTGACTAGAATTCAGAATTGTATTGTAGACTCTTACTTTTGTCTGAAGCCTCCTGATGAAGGGAAAAATAGATATTTTGCGAACTATTGTCCCATCAAAACCTGCATAATATAAAAAACCACATAAATTACAGTCATTTGCACTGACCTAGTCTTTGAATTTTACTTTGAAGGTTTTTGCTCTAACAAATCCGCCCTTTAGTGCTGTTACTTGTGTATGATTATTGCCTTTCCGGCTCTGTAGGACTGTAGTTTCGCAGTCCTGAGTATCACTTGCAGATTAAAAATAAACACAAATCAATTACAAAATAAGACCACCTTTTTCTTTTTCCTATATTGATCCTTAATTCCATTCCACGTTGAATAAGCCCACATTTGTGAATTAAATATATATCTTCTTGGGTTGCCATGAAACCTCTCATCTACTACTTCACAGAGGCACACTAGAAATTGGTCGTAGAGCAGTTATGGCTGAGAATTCAGAGATTGATGAGCGTGTCGACCTTGATGATGATAATTATACGGAAGAAACAGATGAAGATGTAGCTGACGTCAATGAGGCCGAAACGGATGACGGATCTGGTGATGATAAGTCAGAAGAACAGTTTGAGGAGCTAAAAACTGACGGGATAGGAAGAGAGCAATCATCAAAAACTGATCAGGGCCCCACTGGGATTGAATATGGAGAAGATGAAGAGAATAATACAGCTGCATTCAGCGAAGACGAAAAACAAAAGCGTGCCGAGCTTCTTGCTCTCCCTCCTCATGGTTCTGAAATTTTTATTGGCGGACTTCCGAAGGATGTAACAGAAGATGAATTGACTGATCTTTGTGACCCTATTGGTGACGTTTTTGAGGTTAGAAAAAAAATGCTTCTATTGTGGCTATGGGATTCCTTTGTTCACAAATGTTTATGTAAGATGGTTTTACATGAGCATTATTGTAAAACTGCGTGCTATGTACTCAAATACCCTTGTAAAATAGATTTTTAACTACCATATGTATGGTAGGGGGTCTAAGTTTCTTTAATGAGTGATTTTATAATATCTGAATGTAAAACCTTCTTACAAGTATTGTATTTTGTTTGCCCTACTTTTTATGCTGGAAGTTGTAATCTCTAGTTAACACTTCCTCAGGTAAGGTTGATGAAAAATAAGGATACTGGTGAACTCAAGGGGTATGCATTTGTGGCTTTCAGAAGGAAGGAGGACGCCCAGAGGGCAATAGAAAAGCTGAAGAACAAGAACTTTAAGGTAATTTGCCTTTTGAGCGTTATTGTTAATGAACTCCATTTTTCATTTCCATTAGCCAAAGATCGCTATTATTTGGTTCTGGATTATAACTTAATAAAGCATAGTGGCACGTTAAATTGGTTATGCTATTTCTTTTTTATTGTCTAGTAACTTTTAATCCAGTTTTGACGCAATGTTCATTTTGTGTCATCCTGAATTGCCCTCTTTGTATTGTTAGGACAAGGATTTTAGGCATTGACTAATGCCTGATGTAGTGGTGTTGTATCATCGCTAAACACCTTTTCTTATCTGTCTTGCATCATTATATTTTTTTCATGTACTCATGAAATTGAATTGGTTTTGTCATAATGTTTCATCATGACAGGGAAAGACACTCAGGTGCTCATTTTCCGATGCAAAGCACAGGTTATTTATTGGTAATATCCCTAAAAGTTGGTCGGAGGAACAATTCAGGAAAATGATAAATGAAGTTGGCCCTGGGGCAGTAATGATTGATCTCAAGCTGGTAAATGTCTTTAGCATCTTGGATATTTATTAATGGACAGAGGAAGTCTTATGAATCTGTGTGATTGGAGGTAGCAGCCTAATTATTTCTGTTGCTGTCTCTCTCTTGTCACAGGATGCTTTAAACCCTGGTCGTAATCGTGGCTTTGCGTTTTTAGAGTATCATAACAATGCATGTGCCGATTATACAAGATTAAAAATGTCTAGTGGAGACTTTAAGCTGGATGAAAATGTCCCAACTGTCACTTGGGCTGAGCCCAAGAATGAACCAGAATCTGCTGCGGCTTCTCAGGTAGTTTAAAAAAGTTGTTTTTATTTTTTATTTTTTTCCTGCAAATATGATGTCCATTATTATTCAAACCAACTGATATCTGCTAGTTTAAATCCTTCCCTTCCATAAGCTTGTGAGTGATGAAATAATTGGAAATTGGGAAGTACTGCTAGATCTAGTAGTTAATCTTAAAACTTTCAGCCATTATTACCTTCCAAAATGGAGTGTTGTTTAGGAACATTTCCACTTTGGTGTCTTGAAGGTTTGGGGAATTCCACTATGGTGACTGAGTTTTAATAATCCTCTCACTTCAGTAACCCAAGGTATAAAGTAGTCCAGTTTCATCTAGATTTATTATCAACATAATGAAGTAAAATAAATACTGAAGTATATACTAAGATGAATTATGAAATAATGTATAAAAGCCGTCTTCACTATGCTTCAAGATTATTTTTTTGGATGAAATTTTATTGATGTTTGACTTTAGGTCACCAAAGTGGGAAATATCTTATATCTCATATCGTTTGAGTGGAATTGGTTAGACCAAAGTCAAACTAAGCAAACTGTGAAATTTTTTCTTACTATTTATCTAGGTCAATAAACAACAACAACAACAACAACAACATTACCCCAGTGCCTCAATGGCTCCCGCAAATTGCGGGGTAAGGGGGGGTCGGATGTACGCAGCCTTACCCTTGTGTTAGCAACACAAAGAGGCTGTTTCCGAACTAGGTCAATAAACAAAAAACGAAAATTGGATTTGGACCTGAATTAGATATTTGTGTTTCATTTGCTAAGATGTCACTGTAGCCATATTCTTTGTGAAGTTGGCATGAACTTTTCGGAGGAGTTGAACTGTTATCTCTCTGGATAAAACTTTGTCTAGCTCGTGAAAGCCTATAAACTGGCCTAACTGGGTTCAGTTTGCTATTTGCTATTGATTGAAAGAGTTCTGTACCATGTGCTGTAATATTGAAAGTAAATGTAATTTGCTCTCCGTCCATATGATATTTATACAATCTCAGCTCAGTTGTCTTAGACCACATAAATGCTTTCTGAGGGTAAAGTGGAAGTTGTATCTATTATCTGAGGAATGCAAAATGCATCTCTTCTTTGAAGGGGGAATTATTTTTCTTTTTGCATTGGTAGAATGCACCTGTTTATTATGTTTTTATTTAACATTCACAATACTGTAGAGATTCAGTACATTGGTTATTGGTAAACCTTGGTGATTATAATTCATAAAGAACTTCTTATGTAGCCACCGTGAAGTATTGTACCTTAAATAAAATGTATCGGAGTAATGATGAATGTTGAATGTTGAATTTTTAGTTTCTGGCTTACTGTAAATTCTGTTTTGTGCTATCTTTTAATTCATCCAGCTATCCTGTTTATATGGTCCCAATTGGTTCTGTTATCAAACAAAGTCACCATTGACCGATATTTTCTCACTATATACCATAGCTAGGAATTTAGAAAGCGACTATATGAAAATAACTGTTTTGAAAAATCAGACATGACAAATTTTTATTGTATCTCAACAAGTATTTTTCAGTGACCAAATTTGATAATGGTTGACCCCTAAAGTCAGATAGGGACAATATAAGTGGGAATATGGGATGAAGCCATGAAGGCAGTATTTGTTAGAACTCAATGTCATGGCCAAGATTAGAGATGTCATTTCGTACTCTGCTTGATATTTCAGGTCAAGGCACTTTATGTGAAAAATATACCTGATGGTGCTACTCCTGAGCAACTAAAGGAACTCTTTCAGCGCCACGGAGAAGTCACAAAGGTTGTTTTGCCACCTGCTAAAAGTGCGCAAAGCAAGGGACATTTTGGATTTGTCTATTTTAGGGAAAGGTCAAACGCTTTGAAGACTGTCAATGATTCAGAGAAGTATGAGGTTAATGGTAATGTTCTAGTATTTATTTTCTCTTGAAGTGATGAAAACATTCAATTGATTGTTGCATTTTTGTATAAGAAGTTTGCTTCGTCTGGGCGACTGGACAGACTTATGTGGTCCTTCTGGTCAGTTCTGAATAGCGGAGCAAGGATTTACGGTTAGGGAGGGTGAAAAATTTCAGCGGGGGTGAAGAAGTAATAGCATAAATTTGAAAAAATTCGAAAATTTTAACTAAAAATTTTCTCGCCAGTCTGATTATGTCTCTGGCATCTTAAACTTACATCCACTGGCCAATCTAAGAACGTGGACTCAGAGCTCTTGTCCTGGAAAACAAATTTTCTTTTGCATTTTGTCCAAATTTACAAACACGGAGAGTCCTTGGCTGGGAAAACGGATTTTTCGTGTTTATTTGTTCAATTGTCCCTAGTACACATTACTAATTTTACTAATTGTCCCCAATACACAGTATTCTACTTTTACCGTTTTATGTCTGCCTTTGCATACCTCGTTTATTGGTCCTTAATACACAACTAATTTTACTATTAAGCACTAAGTATGAGTCTTTCTAGCAACAATCTTCATTATGAAAACAGATCTAAAGCATCAGTGGCTGTCTGGATAAAAGTTGTTCCTTCTATTATTTGGATTGATTATGTTCTGGCTTATTTCCTGCCGTTGGCTTTGTCAAGTTAGTGCATGGAAATATACTTATTTATTGTACTGTTCATGAAATGCAGGTCAGGTATTAGAGGTCACCATGGCAAGACCTCAGACAGATAAGAAAATTGAAGCAGCTGTCCCCTTTAATGCTACTGCTAGCTATCTTACACAACCAGCCTTCGGTTTTGCTGGAAATCCTTATGGTTCATTAGGGCATGGATATGGTGTTGCTGCCGGATTACAACAGGTGCTAACCATTAGTTATTATCATGTTTCTTATTACACTATCCCTTTTGTAGCGAGTAGCAATCCTCGCTTCTTGCATGTCAAGTTTTCTTATGGATTGAATTGATTTTTCAGCCAATGATTTATGGAGGTGGAGCGATGTCATCTAACATGCAAATGGTGCCCATGGTTCTACCTGATGGCCGTATCGGCTATGTCTTGTATGTATCCCTTTTCACACAGTTTCTATGTAGGTTTTGATCAAAACTATTTCATATCGATTTATGTGCAACAATGCAATTCAAGACACAGTTGTCAACTTGTCATTATAGTTCATCTGGAAAAGCCTATATATGTTGTAGTACAGGGATAAGGATGTGTACATCAACCTCCCCTTTACCTAACCCTTTGCGGGTTTGTTGTGGCACCGGGTAATGCTGTAATGTTATGTACCTTTCCCATAAAAAAAAGGTCATGTAAAACAGGTTTTTATTGCTAAAATTTAATCTGTGTCACACAAATTTTTGGAAGAAGAAACGGTTTTACTCACAAGTTCTGGTTTCTATTTAACTATGAAAACATAGAAACTAGAAGTATATTGTTCCATTTTTTAACTTCGTAAATTGGTGACAATCCACAGGCAGCAGCCTGGGATGCAGATATCTCCACCAGCCCAGCCACAGAGATATGAGCAGTCATCTGGTAGCCGAGGAAGAGGTAGTAGAGGTGGAGATGATAGTTATCGTAATCGAAGATACCGACCCTATTAGTTCTTTCGCTTGGAAGTAAAATGTTTTGTTGTCCTATCGGAGACTGAGGAGAAGTTCTGTTATCGTTACCTCAACATGGGTTGTTGATTTTTCCATTTTAGAAACTTGGAAGTCAGCAATTTTGAGCTACTATACGTTTCGATCAAATTATTAAATTAGGAATTTAATTAGCATATGCAGGATTCGCTTTAAGATGCTTCAGTTATGTGTCAACGTATATTGTTGTTTATTTTGCCGGAAGGGTTCATGTGTTGGAAAGTCAAATAGTAGAATCGGTCGTGCTTCTGCCATAGGCCTCTGGTGCCCGTGATGTGGCATGGATGTGGTGCATCAGGATTCAGGAATTCATTTTAGGTCATATGTTTTGTAAATCGGTGCAATAAATCAAGAGCCATTAAAACGCGCAAATTATACAGCCATTAGAGAGTCCCGAGGACGGAACAATAGGTTAAATCTAGGTGATAATGAGTTTCATTACAAACTAATATCAAATACAATTCGTCTTGCTTAAGACGGCACTATCAATATATTGTATCGAAACATTCTATCCGCTGAAAAATCCGATTGACACAAGACTTTTCAAAACTGTCGTAATCCGACCAAACGTATAATCTTCACCTATCTTTAAATTGACCAAATCAAAAACATGTGTACAAGCAGCTCAGAGCTTATTTTGATGCTAAGAGAGGAGCTCCGAAATTATGCAATTGCATCTTTTTACGACGGACAATCTACAAGCTTATTGAGAATACAATACAATCTATACAATACTACGAGAACAACATTATCTCGATATCTCAAAATTTCCATCTATTACAAAGTAAATAATCATAATGTTCATTCATCTACAGAAAATTGAGAGAATACAAAGAAATTGTTTCCGAACGACTTCTTCTCGAAAGAATGCAAAACAAATCAAAAAATTGAAGAATTCGAAAAAAATCAAGTAGGAGAAACAAGCTGAGAAGACGTATTAGAAAACGGAGAAACAACACTATCACCCGAAGAATAATCAAAGCTACTATCACGACAATACCTTAAATTCAACGAAACTTGCTTTTCATATATCAAATGTTTATAAAAATTATCGATAAACATATCCGCTTGCCTATCAACATCTTCTTCTAACGGATAACTCGTCGTACGTTGAAGCGTACGCGTACGAGGCGAATTCCCGATACTTGAACTTTCCGACCCTGCATAACCATCATTATGTTCTTGGTCTTCGCTTCTAGGAGAGTGCTCTTCAAGGTGGTCCCTATCAGTTACACAGGCCCTCAGCCCCGGCCGGTCATTGAAGCTTATGGCACGTCGGCCCCAGCGCCGACCTGTGATACTGGCCGGGGCTCGGGACCGGATCATGGAAGCGAGACGTAAGGTGGATTGTGTAAGGGCTAAGTAGTTTTTGAGATTTAAGAGAAAAGTCAACTTGTTGACTGCCCTTCTTAAGCGATCAAGCAACACCATTTTTATGTTTTTTTGTGAAATTATTATATGTAAGAAATGTAAATAATTGAGGAAAATTGTATTTGATGTGATGAAGTAAAGGGATTTAAAATTATGTGGGAATAAGTTTGGGGTCCATTTGTGATGTGTTTATATATATAATCAACACAATAGGTTAGATGATGGAAAATATAATGGAAGTTGCTAGGTAAGTTAACATATGATGGATTTTGATACGTGGGGATTAAGGAATTGATAACATACCATTTTTGCTCCCCCGTTCCGGTCAATAGTTTACACCTACTTTTTGTAGGAAATATGAACTTATCTGAACGTAGAACCTTAATTGAGACGCCACGTAAAACACTGGCCTAAATCAGTTAGACCCCCGGCCACACAGGTGCTCCTTGGGTAACATGGTCACCGATTTCAGGGTTAACGCCTCCTTCCGCACAATGTAGCATACCAAAGACGGAAGTGAGAACTGTTCTCAGAATTTCGTATGAAGAAGATATTAGAGAGGAAATATTTCTGTGAATTCTTGTGTATTGCAAACTGTGGAGGAATGAGCTTTTTATAGCTGAGATTAGTCAAACAGAGAATCAATGGCTTTAAACGTGGTAGTAATGGTGCTGTAATGCATAATATTGGACAATGAATACGATATTCATTGTGTAGTAAAATCTCAACAGCTAGAAAAGAATCCGATGTAAAGTTTAGACCAGAAGCAAAAAAGGGGACCCACCACACCGCGCACGTGTCACGAACTTGAGCCGAGCCGGACGGCGGCGCGCGTGGGGTGATTATAGTCACTCCTCTATAGTTTTGTTGACACTTGACATTGTATATTCTATATAAGGAAATCACTCCCCCACTATTCTTCCTACGTGGGACAAATGTTTTCTCTTTTAGTTTGGAGGAACTACTTACTCCAACACTTTTTTCCCCCTCCCAAAATAAAACAAGCGTAATTTCTCTCTCTAAAATTTAATTTATCTTTTGAATGCAAATCCCGCCTAATGGTCTCCCACCGGAGACCGGAACAGAAGCTCCGAATACAAAAAATACCAAGCGTACGTAAGACGATGCATATCAGTGACTTTATTGCTTCTAGTTCAGGAGTATCACCTGATAATCAAATGCTTATTGAATCAAACAATATGCAGATCATCCCCCCCATGTCAACCAGATCTGGTACTTCATATAGCAACATGGTCCAGGGTTTGGCTACAGCATCAGAGAATGATGATATTTTCGATCTAGAAGATTTGGCCATAGACTCAGAAGACGAGGAATCTCCTAACATGGAAGAGGAGGGTGATACATGTCCGACAATTAGACTTTCAAAGGACGAGAAATCGTCAATTAGAAAACCATGGAGACGCTCCCTGATAATCAAGATGTTTGACAAGCAAATTGGTTATCTTTCTCTTATGAGAAAACTTCAAGCGAAATGGTCAATCAAAGGCAAACTCACATTAACTGACTTGGGACATTCCTATTATGTCGCCCGTTTTTCTGCTAGGGTATAGGGAGGATCTTGAGCATGTATGTTAGACTATGTTTGGTTGATGATGCCAAGTCCATAACCTTTTAATCATGTCTCCTCTTAGTCACTATCTACAGGTATGAAACACTCAATCAAGATGAAAGTAAAGCCCAAGGATCATGATCAAGACTCTGTACGATCTAGGCTTAAGTCATATTTTGTAAGCTAGATCACCAAGCTTGTTTTAAATGTTGTAGTATCTGTCATGCCTCAGTACCTCCTACTGTGGCTTCTGTTTCAT
>JAGPOY010005396.1:1707-12776 GCA_018983105.1 Silene uniflora
GACCTTAGGACGACTTTAGATCGAAAGATATAGTCGGGTTTAAGGACCGAAAGGTGACAACCCAGTCCTTCCTACCAACGAACTGACCGAACTATCAAACCCTAGACTGTTGATACACGGTGGACCGAATTCCTTCGCATGCTCCCTTCTCCTCTGATTTGATTTAGTTTTATTTCTCTTTTATTCTTTAGTTTAGATAAACAATTTCAAACCCCCCAATTATTGTGACCGACAGAAAATCACATAAATAGAAATAGTCTGCCTCTCTGTGGGATCGACCCTATTTACCACTAGCTTCTAGTTAGTAGTCTTTAGGATTTATTTTTGGTGTATAAACGACAGACATCATCTAAAGCAATAATGTAAAAGCAATTAATTGAAAATAACGAGATATCAATATAGAAGAAAATAGCTAGGATTGTCGGTTCACCACGATCTATTACGGTCTTAAGTAAAGTCTTGTACTAGCACAAATACGGTCTGATGGGTGTAAAATAGGTCCTTTCGATCCACTATTCACCCTAGAGATCTAATAAGCTTTCGCTCTAATTAGGTTGGTCTATTGTTCGTAGCAAGTTTTCACCCTTTCCAATCTCACGATCCAGGTCAAGGCTTAACAAGATGGTCAATCGATCACGTGCACTTAACTAATTAAACCTCAATTAGATACTACGATTAACAAATCAGATAGAGTAAAAGGTTAGATCTGTAACCCTAACATATGACAATCACATAATCGTGGCTCCCCTAAATCCTAGCATAGGAAATTTAGCTACGCATGATTGAATTGGAAATAACGATAACGATTATAACAAAACTTAAATTAAACATAATAAAATATGACAATAATAATTACAACAATAACAATTACGCAAAAGATGAAGATCACAAATTAATTCTAATAAAGGACAGAATAAAGGAAGAGAAATAAATGAAGAACGAAGGTTGATTGAATTACCGAATAGAAAGAAGAGTAGCTACAAAGTTTTAGATCCGAAAATTAAAGCAAAGCAACCTACGTATAAGTTTCTACTGTGCAAAGTTTGATAACCTAAATAAGTGTTCTACGTTCCTCTTAAATAATAAGAGTGAATTATTCAACACGAAACCTATGGGCCGAGAAAATAAGAAATTATAAATCTCGGTAAGTGAACAGTAGCAGTCAATCAACCAGAATAATGGTCGATCGAATATTCTGAGCAAGTCAGTCGATCGACCAATAGTACTGGTCGATCGACCAAATAGACAGTCGATCGACTAAAACGGATGTCCAGCAGCGCATCCAATAGCTTCACGCATCCTTAGGCAGATAGTTTCTGAACTCCAGCTCCACTAACGTCTCAACTTGAACTCTTGGGGCAGAATTTGGCTAGTTTTCGCTCCTTTCTGGTCAACAATGCATAGCACGGCCGAAGTAACAGGATACAAGGGATAATGGTAGCTTAGACTACCCAAATTAGCATAGAAATGCGTGCAAAAGAGTGGAATAAACGTATAAAAATGGCACGCATCAAGTATTATGTAATTTGTTAGGATAAGACGATTTTATGAGACGGAATCGGGTCGGATTTGTATAGCTTGTGAAGAATGCGAAAAGGTAGGTTAATCCTACTCGGTTTCAATATTTGGGTCATTGTGTATTTTATGATTAATCATGTAATTAGTCTCATATGATTAGAGCAATTGCATTATAACATATTTAGTCACTAATCACATGATTAAGAGATGTTTATGATAGTTGGTATGTATCAGGACACGATATTGGTTAAGTTGAGTCGGTATTTGGCATACAAAGTGTAATTTTTCATTCATTGTCAATTATCTTGTATGATGGAGGTTATTGATGTTATTATGGTTGTTGTGGAGACGGAAGGCGATTAGGAGACCGTCTTCCTCTTGAGTCGCCTCTTAGAGCTCCAAAAGGTGTGGTTTTGCATGCTTTTGCTGTCAACAAACTATCACAATATATGAACGCTCCAACCGTCTGCCACTGGAATGGTCTTAAACGACTCCTTAGTTATCTTCCTGGCACTATCTCCCATGGTATAATTATCTATCGCAATTCTCTACCCAGCCTTCATGCTTACTCTTATTCCGACTGGGGAGGCAATCAAAATGATTTAACTTCCATTGGAGCGTATATTGTGTACCTTGGTCGAACACCGATCTCCTGGAGCTCCAAAAAATAGCGAACGGTTACCCGTTCATCGACTGAAATCGAGTATCTCTCCATTGCAAATGCCACGAGCCCACGACTGAAGTTACTTGGCTCAGTAATTTATTTCTGAACATCGTATTAAGCTGCTAACTACTCCAGCCATTTACTGTGATAATATTGGAGCTACATACGATACGAGTCTAATATAAGTGATAATCCCGTTTTTCATTCACGAATGAAACATTTAGCTCTCGACTATCATTTCATTCGTGAGAAAGTTCAAGCTGGCTCGCTCCGCGTTGTGCCAATTGTTAATAATGATTGACTCGCCGATGCGCTCATCAAGCCGCTTCCTCGCCCTCGTTTTGTCATGCTACTATCCAAGATTGGCCTGATCTCCTGACAGCCGTCCATCTTGCGGGGGGATGTTGAGACTACTTAGGAGAATAATTAGGAAGTAATTATTATCTCCTAAATATCCTAGTCAAATGTAAATATGCTTGCTAATATTGTATCTTTACCTTTTTTTATGCTCCTTGATTTATGGAGATATTTTAGACTAATACTTTCTCCATTCAACTCCACTCTACCTATTTCATTTTTTACACTATTCACAAGTTAGCTTCAATTTCGATTTTTCTCTCAATTTATAAGTGAAAATATAGCCATGTGTGATCTTATTTCATTCATCTTTACGAGTACATTACAAATATCTAATTTTTATAATTTTTGCAAATGCGTAGCTAACGATATTTAGCGCATAAAACACGCGTTGACAAACGTGAAAAAGCAAGGTGGTAGAGTGGAGTTGAATGGAGGAAGTATAATTTAGGTAGAGTATTATCCTTTGTAATCTCTTACTCCTTCCGTACCATACAGATGGTAATTAACGTGGTAAAAAAATGGGGTTTTTAGTAAAAGAGGGTAAAAGCATGGATAAAGAGGAAATAAAATAGGTGGGGTATGTAATTGTGGATTTAAGTGTGAGTTGGTAGGTGGGCTATGTAATAACATTTTATGTAAATATCAAATGAGTATAAGGATAACTTGATAATGTTATGGGCTAAATAAGAAATGTTATCATTGGTGTAGTACGACCGTATTAAGTACGGAAGGAGTATATAAACTCAGGTAACGATTAGCTTAACATAACTTTTAATAATAATTGTTGGGTAATTCTACATGGTAACCCTGTGTTTTTTAAAATTCTGGCTGGTAACCCTTCATTTTTCAACCACCCACATGGTAACCCTGAACTTATCAAAACACGTTTTCCATAACCATTAACTTTTATTCCGTTAAAAAACTCCGTTAGTTTGCATATTTATTGGCACTTGGGCTTGTTTTTTAGAGTTCAAATGCTTAAATGGACAAATAATTATGGTCTTCTCACCTCAATTAAATAAATAAAACCCAAATTTTTCTATCAAATAATTATATTCTAGGTGTGTTAAGAGTATAATTCATAATACTTTTATTATCGTTATTATTATTATCATCATTTTTATTGCTTGACAAAGAATACTAAAGTAGTAAATACAACGAAACACATCGTACCTTTATTTTTGTTATAAAAATAGTAATAATACAATGTTCATAATAACAATTATAATCCAATCTAATTTATAACAAAAACAAAGGTAAGATGTGTTTCGATATATTTATTACTTTTATATTCTTTGTTAAGCAATAAAAATGATGATTATAATAAAAACGATAATAAAATGATTATGAATTATACTTTACCACACATTCAGGCCCTGTTTGGCAAACAGCAGAAGTAGATTCATGATAGCGGATAACGTTAGCAGAATACGGTTAACAGATTTTAGTAGCAGTTTGACTATCAAACAAATTAGCATAATTAAAAAAGGGTGTTTGGTAATTAGCAGATTTTAGGATAATTATAATGGTTTAATGAATAAATTGAATATGCTAATGCAATATGCTGCTATTAGCAACATATTCAAAAACAGTAGATTCCGACCAATATGCTATCAGAATACGCCGTTTACCAAACACATGAAAATAGTAGATTGTTTGGTCAAACTACTAATTAGGCCGGAATCTACCAATTTCGCTCAATATGCTGTTTACCAAACAGGGCCAGAATATGATTATTTGTTAGGAAAAGTTGGGGTTTATTTATTTAATTGAGTTGAGAAACCAACAATTACTTGGTCATGTAAGTATTTGAAGTCTAAGAAATAAGCACAAGTCCAATAAACATGCAAACTAACGGAGCATTTTAACGGAATAAAAGTTAACGGTTACGGAGAACTTTTTTTTGATAAGTTCAGGGTTACCATGTGGGTAGTTGAAAAACGAAGGATTACCAGCTAGAATTCAAAAAAACACAGGGTTACCATGTAAAAAAACTCATAATTATTTTACATATCTACATGTTCCCCCTCACCAAGGGGACGGGGAAGAGATTTTTTAGAAAGAGCATAGAGAGAAATTATTACCTTTAATTGAAGACCTTATTAAACAATTTATGAATTAGATTAGATCGACAAGGTTAGAATGGGACCCCATGCGAATTTCCGCGAATGTAAGCCCTACGCGAATTCAACACATGCATTAGCGTATTACACAGATTTACCGTGTGACGCGGGAAATTCAACAATTCAACTACGGAGAAGTGAGAACGTAACATGCGTGCATGATTAACAATTTCACATTTTTAATTCTTTTTCGAAACAACTTATGCAATTCAATTGTCAACTCATTGATAAAGTGTCCCATTTTTTAGCCGTTGACTTTACTAATTCACCTATATAAATTGTCTATCCACCCTCCCTAAAGGAAAACCCAAAAAAATAAATTTCTCAAGTCTTCTAACATTATATTCCAAGTTCAATTTCAAATCTTATTGCTCGTGATTGCGAGATTAAAATTCCTGGGTCGTTATTTCGACAACTCACTTACATTCATTACTTTGCATTTTGCAACGATTACAAGTAAGAACTTTGCGTACATAAATAAATTTATTGTCGCTAACCAAACATGGGAAATTACGCGTCATGTGCGTTAGCTGGACCACAAGGGAAGAACAACAAGGGAGCAAAAGTCATAATTCCATCAGGGGAAATCAAGCAATTTGATCAACCCACAAAAGTAGCAGAACTCATGCTAGAAATTCCCAATTATTTCCTCATCGACTCCAAGTCTTTGCAATTAGGGACGAGATTTAACGCGCTAAATGCAGACGTAGACCTCGAAATGGGGGTCGTTTACGTAATGTTTCCCATGCAAAGGGTTAATTCTTTTGTTAATACGGCTGACATGGCCGCCCTTTACCTTGCTGCCAAACGCGGTGCTCAAAAGGTTATTAGGGTGGCTCCTGAATTGGATGCGCCACAAACGAAGGAGGAATTGGAAGGGGTTGATGAGTTTTTGTCGGAGTTTCAACATCGGAGGTCGTTTTGTCGGTCTAAAAAGCCTTTGCTTGAGACAATTGTTGAAGAAGTTGTTAAGTCTAGGTGTAATACGTGGTAGCTAGCGTACTTACTCCGATCAGTCCATTTTATTACATTTTTCAAAATACGTGAGAAAAATTTCAAAAAATGTATTGAAATGGCTTTAAAAGAGGTATTGTTTTTTTTTCTTGTTTCCTTTTGGAAGATGATTCACAACCAAAGGAACCGACGAAACTAGAGTTCGGAACTTCTGAACTCTGTAAGTGAAGAGCCCTTCATATTAGTAGAACTTGATATATACAAAGATGTAAACAGATACGGAGTACATCATAACTTTTTGCGAATAATTATATGAAATCCCTCCATACACTTGTATCTTCTGTCTTCACCTGATTGAATCTTCTGTACGTGTTATTGGCACTCGTACCGTTCTCTGACCGTCTTACAAGAATCAGCCGCAAGTTTGAAGCTGGTGTCGTTAAGCACTTGAAAGGATTCATGTAGGAAAGTCAGCTTTCATGATTCATCACAGTTAGTGAATGTGGATTAAATGAGATGGCAGTTGTGGTGGTATTAGTTCGTTTTCTTCGTCTGATGTTGAGAAATGGAAGTCGGCAGCTGGTGTCTGTAACATAAGGGCAGAAAAGAGGCATAAGTACTCTACACAGTTTCATTCACGATGATGATGAATTGACGAGCAATTCGCAGTTTGGCACCAGCTTTTGTTTGAGGCTGATGCTAACACTAAGAAGGCATAATGCAGTTAAAATGGCATCACTACTCAATTTCATACAAACTACGAGGACATACTCGATCTCTGTCAAGCTGAAGCCTGATAGTTTAGGTATTGTATTTCGGTCCATCTTAGCATGTTTTGGGTGGTGGAGAGCACGAATACTGCAATTCTAGCCCACTTACATGTGCTTACATTTAAATTATGTGCTTTCGGATGTTGATCTATTTACTTCATCAGTAGAATGAAAGTATCACCATATCAAGACCATGAGTATTGAACAATTTTCAACAATTTTCACAAAGGCGGGGAAACGTTCAATTCAGTAGGTTTGTTTATAAAAAGGAATACAAATGGTGTACTGACCTGTCTACGATTTCTATGATGACGGATGATGCTACATGCTTTAAACATGACAAACAATGGCAGCAGAACCCCAATTGTCCTCAGCATCAACAACTGCAAGTAGTTTAAGCAACTCAGTGAGTAGGTACTCTACATACGGCAATACTTTGACAGCATGAATATAAGGGCTGGACAAAAGTGTCACTCACTGTATATAACATAAACGAGTATTCTCCTTCTCCGGCATTATTAAGGATGATAGGAAGGGTATGGCGTAAAACCAGCAGAACCAAAAGCTGATATCAAACAACAGAAGCAAAATACGGGTGTCATTACTCATGATTTATACAGCTTGTCAGCAAGGAATTATGTTAGCAGGAAGTAGCTAAAACATAAACACTTGAAATTATTTCCCATGAGAAGTGAAAATATCGATAGTTATGATTTTTACAGCTTGTCAGCAAAGGACTTCTTTTATTGTTAAGTAGCGGTTGATGCAATTCTGAACTCGATTTTCTAAAAAAAAGTGTATTGTCAACACAGGGGTAATGCTACGTGCACTTGGATACGTTTATCGTTGCTGTCTACTCGTCTATGGAGGCAAACGAAAGCATCAGCTTCATAATTATGCATTTTATATTAAAAAAGATCTCTGCATATTTTGTTCATAAAATCTGAAAAACTACCTTGCACTTAACATGTCATTTCAGAAGGCATAAGTTCCCTATATACGACTATACAAGTAGATTTCTTTGTTTTAAATCATGGATGTCGCAAATAAATCAGATAAAATGGATGGTCTAGAATCAAATAAGGCAACAAATACTGATGTTCAGCACATATGAGCAAGTAATAACGTACATAAGAAGAAAGGACAAGAAAGTACTATAATTGCGATTATCCGACAACAGAATATGCTTGCAGTTGGAGCTGCGTAGTCATCAAAGATTTGATTGAAGAAATTATGTTCAACACCAAAGACTGGTGGGTGATTATATTGATCAGTCCTCGGTAATTCCCAAGGTTCCCTGAAAACCCAAAAGGAAGGAAAAAAATATCGTTAATCACTCTCGTTGGTGTCCCAGTCAACAAGAAGCAAGAGGGAGAGACAAAAATCGCTGAACTGACAGCAAAAAATCTCAAAATAAAAGTACTCTAGGAGTATTTAAGTCACATGAGACCTACCTGAAACGAAGGGGGATGATAGTGATAGGTAATCTAGGGGGCGGAGTAGAATAACCAGGTTTGAATTCCTACAAGTCATAGAGTTGAAGAAACCGAAACTGAAGTAAGTATCTTGTTTTTTCGAACATCAAAGGAGAAATTTAAGAGAACAAAATGAACCTGCAGGCAGATCTCGCAGATAATATTGCCCTTTTGGTTGCACCACATTTGTACACATATACGGTGAGCATACTGCAGAGTCACAAATTACTGTCTGCCTCAGAAGATCATGGAAATGGCTAGAATAAGCTCGAAAAAATTACCAAGTACTTATGCAATGATCAAGGATAGAACAGGCAAAACCTACCTTCAAGCTACCCCTAAGGCCTTAACTAACTGTATGTCTAGCGATTTCTATATGTGAGACGACTCACAGGATACTAACTCGCAAGTTAAGTGTCTTAAAAGCCTACCTTCAAGCTACCACGACATGAACATGGCGCTTCCATCTTCTCCGGTTCATCATCATCATGACAAATCCTGCACAATGCTAGTTTTCTTGAAAGCAATACACCATCCTCATCCATCCTGTAGGGTAAATAGTTCAAAACTCAGCATAGAAGAACCTGATTTAAATGCATTAATTCCCAATTAGCACATTAACTCAAT
This sequence comes from Silene uniflora, assembly GCA_018983105.1. Classification (NCBI taxonomy): domain Eukaryota; kingdom Viridiplantae; phylum Streptophyta; class Magnoliopsida; order Caryophyllales; family Caryophyllaceae; genus Silene; species Silene uniflora. The sequence continues at coordinate 10,199 of JAGPOY010005396.1, forward strand.
TTGGTCTCCCTCGAAAAAACAAAACTCCTTCCTATTCACTTCAATTGCCACCAACAACTCCAAATTTATAATTCAAAAATATACCCTGCACTGCAATTAAAATAAACAACTTCATCCTAAAAAAATTATAGAATTGGTGAAACCAAAGACTACTTATAACAATACCCTCACAATAAACCAAAATGGTAGTAAAACAAAACAATTCAATCAAAATCATCAACCAAAATCGATAACAGACTCATCAAACCCATGTGTCAACAGCTATTCTCATGTAAAGCCGTCTTATACAAACATTGACTCATTTTGCCAACATCATGACCCATAAAAGTAAAAATGCTAGCTACCAAAAAAAACCGTTCTAAGGCCGTCTTACACAAGAATTTGTAATGATGAGAAAGAACCCACCTTTAGCATAAGGTGATACAGAAACACAAAAGGGTTTGCATTTGCCATGTAAATAGTACACAAATACCATTTTAAAAGTTAACAAAAAATAAAATAAAATAAAATAAAAAGAGAAAGATAAACAAACTTACAAGGGATGGTTTCTTGTAAACTTGTATTCTGCAACAAAATAGCAACAAAGACAAAAAGAAAGAATGAAGAAAGGTATTGCTTTAATTTGTGTTGTTAGTTATCCATACTCCATGTTTCCTTAATTACTTTCCTTTGCCCAGAAATTACTACTAATCTTTTGTTGTTGTATCAATTATCATGCAGCTTTGTGATGCCACCAAAACAACTTGAAAATGTTTAACGAAGAATGAATGATCTCAAAGTTATCATTTTCGTTATAGATTCTTTCCACTTTTTGGTATTGAAAATAAAAGGAAGGAGTGTTTTGAGAAAAGCGTAGAAATATTCTCTCTTATTTTGATGAGTACAAATTGTTGTATAAGACGATTTTTTTGAGTAAGATCGGCTCATTAGTTGTTTATCTAATACACAAATTCACTCCTTTTTACGGATTTAGTAATTTGTTTACTTTCGATTAAAATATATTTTACAAAGATTAAAAAAGTTAAACAGATGAACACAAATTCTTATTTGTGACGGTCGATATCCGTCACAAGCTTGTGACGGGTCAAATAAACCCATATAGGAGGATAAAGACAAGTCATTTGTGATTTCCTATACATTCTACTTTTTGTTTTATCTACCATGTGGGTGATATTTGACCCGTTACAAACTATATCCGTCACAAGTGAGACATATTGACAAATGAATGGGATGGAGCCACTTGGACTCTTGGAGAGAGTAAACATTTTACCTATCGTTTTACTATAGCAAATTTGTATTTTGTATTGATAAAATATGTTCCCAATTATAGACTTATATATGCCTCTCATGATTATAAAATGTTACAGAGTAGAATGTGGTGAGGGAAGACCAAGGAAATGATGTAGTAATGAGAGAGGCAAATGGAGATAACCAAGGACATGAGGGCAGAAATCAGGAAGATGTGGGAATGAATGAGAACCCTGTTAATCAGGGTACAGGGACGCAAGGTGTTCAACAAGAGGGGGAAGATAACAATCAACAACAAGATGAGGGGTATCAAAGTGCAAATGAAGATTTTGAGATGGAGCAGGAGAACAACAACAACAGAAACAACAACAACAGTAATTTTGCAAGGGATCATGTTGGTCCAAGGCATAACTTTCAACCACCAGTGGTAGATCCATATCTACTGGTTAGTGATCAAGGTGTACCAAGAGGAGGCCTAGACCATGATAGAAGAACTGTTAATGCTGTTCAAAATAGAGTTGAAGGCAATGTGGCCTGGTCTAGGGCTCATGATGATTTCTATGGATACAATCAGACGTTTGTGTCACAGTCAGGGGGAAATCTAAGAGGTGGTCCTAACTTTGATCATTACCCTGAAGATGATATGCAAAATGAAGATGAGATACAAGGAAATGAAAGGAGAAACACTGGTGATCAAGGGGAAGTAATAGAGATTAGCTCAGACTCAGAGTCTGAGCAGAATGGTGAAGGAAATGCTGCTCCTCTCTCAAATATTCCACCATTCTGGAATTTGAATTCCTCTACTCTTAGCCATAATGAGGACTCAGAGGAGTCTGAACCAAACAGCATTATTAACTTAATTTCTGAATCTGGGAGTGAGATAGAAGAGTTTGAGGATGCTGAAGATGAAGAGGAAACATATCTGTCTGGGGAAAGTAAGGGGGGGAAATATTCTATGGGAAATAGTTCTGTCTCAGCTGCTCCTGCTACTGTCATTAACAAGGAAAAGGAATTGGAAGCTGGATATTCAAAATTGATGACTCTGGAAGAAGTGTTTGCTGCTGAGAGATCTGAGGAGATGAAAACAAAGATGATAAGGCTGCAATGGGATAAGGAAGATGGCAATAGGGCTAATATGGGTCAAGCAAATGAAAAAGGTATCAAGACTTTCTTTCTACCTTCTGCTGGAATCTCTGCAAATTTGGTGGCCAAAATGGATGAAGACAGAGGACCTACTGTAACACCCGCGTAGACCAAGGGGGCCTTTACCAAGGACTGCCCTTAGCCTACGGGAGCGTTACTGTCCCGACATAACCGGGGTAGTGAAATA
>JAGPOY010005397.1:0-11069 GCA_018983105.1 Silene uniflora
GCAAGGCAATCGGATAGCATTTCTAGCACAAGCGGCATCATCTCATACGCGTTTTGGGTGCAACGAATAGGAGAAAACCTACGTTGGTTTTGATCTTAGGCCATATTGCACAGGACCAAAGGTTACTTCTAAATCTAGCATTTTCGTTTATTGCATTTCGTATATGACGCGTTAAATTTACATTCTAAATTTTCGTTATAGTCCTACATGTAAAGGTATATATACGGAAATATACCCACAGTTCACCACAAAGCTAGTGCTCGATCGAAAATAGCACTACTCGATCGAGGTCTTGGAAGAAAGAAAGTGGTCGATCGAGGTCTCGAATCACTCGATCGAAGGCCCTAGAGTAATTATCTCGTTCTTTCACCCTTTTAAGCTATCTTCACGCTTCCCGAGGCAGCTAGTTTTCGTTCCGACTCTCAAATGCTTGCTTAGAGGACCATATTAGGCTGGTTTCTTGTCATTTCGGTTCATATCTGCAAATTAATACAAAACAAACCAAAGTAGACTATTCGGGGGCATTTATAGTAAAATACTATAAAATGGGCATAGAAATGCGTGCTAAAAAGGCCTAAAAGGTCTATATGAAATGCACGCATCAAACTTCCCCAAACCAAACCTTTGCTTGTCCTCAAGCAAATAATATGCAAACAACTAATGGAACAGACAAACTCGTGACCTCTACAGTTAGTCTACTCAAACCAGTTTGATGCAATGGTCAAAACTCAGCAGCAACGTCACATGCAAACGAGCTATAATATGTTTGAAAAATAACTGAATCGTCAACCTTGCTAGACCTTCAATATCGGACTCTCACGGGTCACTCTTCTCTCATCAAAGCAAAGGGTAAGCATAAATATGTGTAAGAGAGAAGAACAAGATAGTCGCTCACCTAACTACGACCAAGTGTTCATGCATCGCTAACTAACATCATAGAAGATTCAGTCACCGTACACACGCATAACCACCGTTCAAGGACTATCACATGCCGAATACTTGCAAAATTATGGATAAGTGAGGCTGATTGGTAAGAAGGGCAAAACAAGTTATGAGAATGTGAAGGTAAAATAGCCGAGCTAGAACCTAATCAAAACCATAAATAGACGCATCTCGATCTTCCAATCATCAAAATAAGCTTATTGCCTTTATCAATGGCAAATACAACACGAAATCCACCAACAATACACCTCGTAAAATTATAAATGGAGGTGTAAAATAAAAGATTCGGCCATCAGTATTTTTTTCTTTCTCTTTTTCTGATTTTTTCTCATTCATTTTTTCCTTCTTTTCGTTCTTCGGCTGAACAGTAGCTAGTCTCTCGTTCGAGCAGGGTGACCCACTCGATCGAGACGAACTCTAGACATCATCACTCGATCGAATATCAAGGTCCTCGATCGAGGACTACTAAGCCCAAACTCTACTCGATCGAGTAGATAAACTCTCGATCGAGCACTTCCTCATATGTCAATCCTCTTTCCATAAATACCACTCCAATATAGGGAATACGAGCCAAAATCCGATACGATAAAACAAATTCCGCAAAACTACTAACTAGCTCAGCAAGGGTAGGCTAAATATAGATTGTAATTTTGGGGCAGCTGGCAGATTTGGCTAATGTGGAGTTAAATGGGTATAGTGAGAAAAGGGGATTTGGAAGCACTCTCCAAACATGCGATACCGAACACAAACCAATACGTGCAGGCAATAAGAATCAAATATCATATACATGCAAATGCGATGAACATGGGAGTTACTACTCACATTCCTACATGAAACCGGTCATGGATGTCACCAGTTTATATAAGCTCTAAACCTTAGAAAATGTCAGTGGGTTGCCAAAATGTCAGGTCAAGTCTATTCGTTCAGCATCAAATTCAAACAAAAGCTCATAATGACTATGCCAAGAATAATGATCATGCAAGGCTCGAGTGAAAACTAAATAAAGGGTGAGAGAATAACTATTCCGACTCGACTAATATGCTAAAATAAACGTGAAAATTTTTTATGTGATTTTTGAAATTAAATAAACAATGCATACAGAAATAAAACGTGATAACAGAAATGCAATAAAAACAATATGCAGATAGATATGGATGCATAACCTCCCCAAATCAAACTGTACAATGTCCCCATTGTACAAAGTAAAGGAAAAAGAAATGCAAACTAGGAGAGTGAATCTGAAACTTACAAGACAGTACACACCACGAACCTCCCCAAACCGAACCAAAAAGTGAGGTGGACAAGGGGTCGATCGACCAAAACAGCAGCAGGATAGCAGTCGATCGAGAGGAAGATCCCTCGATCGAGATAATGGTGGTCGATGGAATTCAGCAAAGTGCAATCGAGAAGACAGTCCCTCGATCGAGAACAGGTCATCTCGATCGAGGAACTCAGGGGGCAAAAACTGCTCGATCGAGAACAGGACCTCTCGATCGAGAACAAGGTCGCATCAGCAAGCGACTATTCAGTGAACAATCTGAGTAATTACGCAAAACGAAATGAAAATTGTTTGTAGCATGCAAAAACAGAAATAAAAGCACACAAAAACGTGTAAAACAAAGTACAACAAAATACAATACGGGTTGCCTCCCGAAAAGCGCAGGTTTAAAAGGTCCCGCTCGACCTAGAAGCTCAATCGCCAAGCTCCTCAAACTCGTCGAAGTAGTACACTTCGACGCGACCAACAATGTCGTCAGCTCCATAGTAGTGCTTCACGTGATGCCCATTGACCTTGAACCGATTCCCCGCGGAGTCTTCTACCTCAACTGAGCCAAATTTAGTGACGCCAGTCACCGTATAAGGGCCAGTCCACCTGGATTTCAGCTTACCAGGAAATAACCGCAAACGGGCATTAAATACTAACACCTTCTGCCCAATCTGAAACTCGCGCGGTACGATCCTTTTGTCATGCCAACGCTTAGTCTTCTCCTTATAGATACGGGAGCTATCATAAGCGTTTAGTCGAAATTCCTCTAGCGCATCTAGCTGCAACAAACGTTTCTCACCACACAAGTCAGCAACATAATTAAGTTGGCGAATCGCCCACCAAGCTTTATGCTCAAGTTCACCAGGTAAATCATACGACTTTCCATACACTAATCGATACGGTGAAGCACCAACAGGTGTTTTAAAAGCAGTCCTATGAGCCCATAATGTGTCATCTAATTTAGCACTCCAGTCCTTCCGTGATTTAGACACTACCTTGCCCAAAATCTCCTTTAGTTCCCTATTAGAGACCTTGACTTGCCCACTAGTTTGAGGGTGATACCCTAAACCCCTACGATGTTTGGCACCGTATTTAGACAATAAGGCGGTCAGCTGTTGTTCTCTAAAATGCATACCCCTATCACTAATGACGACCCTAAGGACACCAAAACGGGGGAAAATAGACTTACAAAACAGCTTAATCACAGTCCTGGCATCACAAGTTGGAGTGGCAATTGCTTCCACCCACTTAGACACATAATCAACAACAACTAAAATATACCTGTTACCTTGACTAGATGGGAATGGTCCTTGATAGTCAATGCCCCAGACATCGAAAATCTCAACCTCTAAAATGCCATTCTGAGGCATCTCATGTCTCTTGGAAATATTTCTCGTTCGCTGACAAGCATCATAACAAGTAACAAAAGCTTTACAGTCAGCAAAAAGTGTAGGCCAATAAAAACCTGACTGCAATACCTTAGCCACGGTGCGCGATGGACCGTGGTGACCGCCACAAGGAGCTGAATGGCACCCTTCCATGATAGCTTTGGCCTCCCATTGCGGAATACACCGCCTGTAAAGACAATCTGCGCACTCCTTAAATAAATAAGGGTCATCCCATAAGTAGTGCTTCGAATCGTGGTAAAACCGCTTCTGCTGCTGATAAGATAAACCTGGAATGCTCGATCGAAGTATTTCCTCTGCAGCAGCTTCAGTTTCCGTCGAGACATCAGTAAGCTCGACATTAATGCTCTCCGGTGTGTATTTGGGTCCATCATATGTGCGACCACTTCTCAAATTGATGGCATGAACTGGGTCTTTGTCCGGAAGTAAAGAATCGCATCTTTCAAGCAAATTGCGAAGGACTTCCGCACTAGATTGTTGCTCAATTTGTTGCGCATGGATGGTTACTTTAAGATCGTCATACTCGGCTTGGGTAATGAGCACTTGACCTTCTTCAGGGGGTATCTCTTTTCTCGTGGCTTTCAACTCGGCAAAAATCTCGGAGAAGGAGCCTTCTTGCTTAAATTTCTTATAAGCTAGGACTCTCCCTCTATCGGCAATACACGAAATAGGATCATGGCCCTCTTCACCGCATCTACCACATACAATCTCAATAGCATTAACTTGGTGTATTTCAACCAAGTTTCCCACGTCAACCATACGCTGTAACTCGTCAGTTGCTCTCGATCGAGCAATTGGTGTACTCGATCGAGTGCTTTCCTCATCATTTCCTCTCGATCGAGATATAGAGTCACTCGATCGAAAGGCTTCTTCAGCGTCACCCATATGAATTTTATCAACTCTAGCATTCTTTTGTCGCTCCCCTCTTGGACTCCCATATTCGGCCGTATAGATGGCCATACTCTCAATGAGTTGCCACCCCTTATCGTCTTGCACATTAACTAGGAATCGGCCTTGCGCTGCAGCATCAAGAATACCCCTTTGCTCATATGATAAACCATTGTAAAATTGATTACAAAGAAACCATTGTTCAAATCCATTATGTGGAACTAAACGGACCAATTTCTTGAATCGAGCCTATGCTTAACTCAAATCTTCGGTGGTAGATTGTGTGAAGTTAGTAATCTGATTGCGCAACATATTCGTCCGTTGAGGAGGGAAATAACGCCTAATAAATGCTAAAGCCAATGAACTTCAGTCTTTCACCCCGGCAGCATTTTTATCCAAATCTCTCCACCAATCCTTCGCATCATCAGCCAAAGAAAAAGGAAAAAGGAATTGCTTTACCTCGTCTTGTGTTACACCGGCTACAATGGGAATTGTGGAGCAATAGTCAGTGAACGACTCCACATGCCCAGCTGGATCCTCACCCGGCTTCCCTCTAAATAAATTCCGCTCCACCAATTGTAGGAAGGACGGATGTATCATGAAAGTACCCACATCGGCTGTAGGTAGAGAAGATCCCTTAGGTAGACAATCGGCATTCGGCTCAGAATGACTAGCAATGTTAGGCATCCCGCTAGTAGAATCGTCACAAAAATACAGGTTCGAGCAGTCCTCTTTCAGGACAAATACCTGCAAACACTAAAATACTCGCAAAAATATGAGAACTGTCTCAGGAATAAATCCCTTGAGACAAAAGACAACCTAAAAAAAACTATAAAATTACACCGTCTCCCCGGCAACGGTGCCAAAATTTGACACGGCTGTCGCAACCCTATCAAAAGTAAAACCAACTGGTCTCAACTAAATGTAGTAAAGGCAGTCGGGTATCGAATCCACAGGGAGATAGGAATCCTATAGCTAATTAAGTCCGACTTAGTAACCAAATTTGGGGGTTTATATTTGTTTGTTCTAAACTACGCAGGTCTGAAGGAAAGAGAATTAAAGTAGAGAAAATAATAGAGAGGGAATACTAGGACTGTCGGTTCACCATGGCTTTAAGGGTCGGACTAAAATCATGCATATCTTGATCGAATCCATGGGTGGTGATAAGGTCCTTTCGGTACGCTGATCGCCCTAAAACAATACTAACTTAGCTTTCGCCCTAATTAGCATTAATCCTAATGTACGTCGCAGAACTGCCATGTTCCAATCTTTCGATCTAGGTCAAGGAGGTATCAAATCAGTCAATTGAATGCGTCGACTCAAAAAATTAAAAGACAATTAAATTGCAACAGAACATACGGATCTAATCAAAACATACTAATCAATTTGTCCTAACTTTGCCATGGCTCCCCTAAATCCTAGCAATTAATTTAGCTACGCATAATAGAGGGAAAAGCAAGAACAATAATGAAAGGAATAATCGTCAACATGATTAAACTAAATTAAGAAGAGACAATAATACCGAATTACAAAGGTAGAGCAGAATGGAGGAGTAGAAAATCGATCCAAAATAGTCAAAGAAAAAGTAACAGTAGATGTGTTTCTAGGTAAAGGAAGAAGTGAGTGTAAAACTCTAGTTTCTCGTTCTATATAACATAAAGATGAAAATATCTTGCGTTCAATACTCAGCCTAGTGATTCACGCGGCCCATCAGTGATAAAGTGGTCGATCGAGTAAACTAGTTACTCGATCGAGGAAGGCGCTTCAGAATTCTACTCGATTGAGAACAATCAACGGTTGATCGAGAGGTTCACCACAAAGCTAGTGTTCGATCGAAAATAGCACTACTCGATCGAGGTCTTGGAAGAAAGAAAGTGGTCGATCGAGGTCTCGAATCACTCGATCGAAGGCCCTATAGTAATTATCTCGTTCTTTCACCCTTTTGAGCTATCTTCACGCTTCCCGAGGCAGCTAGTTTCCGTTCCAACTCTCAAATGCTTGCTTAGAGGACCATATTAGGCTGGTTTCTCGTCATTCCGGTTCATATCTGCAAATTAATACAAAACAAACTAAAGTAGACTATTCGGGGGCGTTTATAGTAAAATACTACAAAATAGGCATAGAAATGCGTGCTAAAAAGGCCTAAAAGGTCTATATGAAATGGACGCATCATGTACTTTGATGATATACACATCTATAGCAACAATCCATCTGAACACTTGCTGCACCTGGAATCTGTGTTCAGGTTACTCAAGGAACAAAAACTGTTTGGAAAATTGGAGAAGTGCTCATTTATGGTCACAGAGGTAGCTTTCCTTGGCTACATCATATCTGGGAGGGACATATCAGTTGATCAGGAGAAGATAGAGGCAATGCAGACATGGCCAGTCCCCCAAACCATCACAGAAGTAAGGGGGTTCCATGGTCTGGGCTCCTTTTACAAGAGATTCATCAAAAATTTCAGTACCATTGTGGCACCCATCACTGAATGTATGAGAAAGGTAGATTTTCAGTGGACTGAGAATGCTCAACTGTCCTTTGAAAGAATCAAGAAGTTGATGTGTGAAACTCCTATACTAAGGCTGCCAGATTTTGAGAAGCTGTTTGAAATTGAGTGTGATGCCAGTGGAGTGGGGATAGGAGCTGTCCTACTCCAGGAGCAAAGGCCTGTGGCTTATTTCAGTGAAAAATTAAATGGTGCAAAACTAAAATATTCTACTTATGATAAAGAGTTTTATGCCATAGTGAGATCAGTGATGCACTGGAGTCACTATCTAAAGCCAAAGCCATTTGTACTGCATTCAGACCATGAGGCACTGAAGTTCATTGGCAGCCAGCACAAGCTGAACCACAGACATGCTAAATGGGTTGAGTACTTGCAATCATTTACCTTTTCTAGCAAATACAAGGAAGGGAACCTTAATGTTGTTGTTGATGCATTGTCAAGAAGGCATTCCATGTTGACTGTCATGGAAAACAAAGTTCTGGGATTTGAGTTCATGAAAGAAATGTATCAAGAGGATCCTTATTTCTTAGAGGAATGGATCCTACTGAAGGAAGGACAAGCCACACCAGGCAAGAAGTATTTGCTCCAGAATGGATTCTTGTTCAATGGAAACAATTTTTATGTCCCCAAGGGATCCTACAGAGAACTGATGATCAAAGAGGTGCATTCAGGAGGATTGGGAGGACATTTTGGAGTTCATAAAACACTGGAGATACAACAGGACCAGTTTTTCTGGCCCAGATTGATGGGGGATGTGCAGATGATCCTCAGAAGATGTTCAGTGTGTCAAACGGCTAAGAGTTCTTTCCAGGCAGGCCCCTATACACCCTTACCAGTACCTGATAAGCCATGGGAGGATGTAAGCATGGATTTTATTGTAGCCCTGCCTAGGACACAGAGAGGGAAGGATTCTGTAATGGTTGTTATGGATAGGTTCAACAAGATGGCTCATTTTATAGCTTGCACAAAAACAGAAGATGCTGCAGGAGTTGCTGAGCTCTATTTCAAGGAAGTGGTGAGATTGCATGGGATTCCAAAAACCATAGTGACTAAAAGGGACACTAAGTTCATGAGCTACTTCTGGAAAACCCTATGGAGATTACTAAAGACTAAGCTGTTGTTTAGCACTGCACACCACCCACATACAGATGGTCAGACTGAGGTCATAAACAAAACCCTTGGGAGGATTCTGAGATGCCTTTTTAGCAAGTCTTTGAAAGACTGGGATCAGAAAATTGGCTCAGGCTGAATTTGCATTCAACAGAGCTCCATCATCTGCAACAAGCCACAGTCCCCTTGAAGTGGTTCATGGGGTGAATCCACTGATGCCTGTTGATCTGTCATCTGTGCCTAAAGGAGAAATGAATTGGGATGCAAAGAAAAGGGCTGAACAAATGTTGAAGTTGCATGATAGTGTCAAGAAACAGATTGAGAAGTCCAATGCAATGTATGCAAAACAGTCCAAGAACGCTAAAAAGAAGAAAAAGGAATTTGAGGTGGGAGATCTGGTATGGCTACACCTAAGGAAGGAAAGATTTCCAGCAAGGAGAAAGAACAAGTTAATGCCAAGGGCAGATGGCCCCTTTGAGATACTTGACAAAATTGGTCCAAAAGCCTACAAGGTAGATTTGTCAGGTGACTATGTGTTAGAAATCATATTTCGAGTCATACTCATATCACATATGAGAGTTAAAATTTATACTCATAAATTTGGATCTTATGCATGCAAATAAAAACATAAGAAAAGAAATCGGTTTTCTCACCATCACTAATGGACCGATTTGGGGCACAAGTAAGGTTTCCTACCTTCACTTGTTCTTGAGCAATAATATTATGGATGATCCTCCTTACCCACGATCTAAAGTAAGATCGTCTCCTAAAGGTTCGTATCAAGGATCGTATCTTAACCTTACTTATTACAATAATTTGTTACTAGAAATTATATGTAAGTACCCTTAAAATTATTACTAATAATATTGAAATTACTACACTAGTAGTTTGTATGAAATATTAGTATGGAAGAATTTTGTCTCTTTATTTCTCTAGAAATCTTGTACAGAGAAGAGGAGAGTAAGTTCATAATTTGCATGAATGAATAAATCCATCAAAAATGAGAAAACATCTCATCTTTATTGTGGAAGTGGGAGTGTGGTGTATAGTGGGAAGAGGGCTCTATTGAGTCCTCTTAATCCCCACAATTGTTCTAATTAAGACAAACAAAAGGGATCATTCACAATAGCCTAAAGAGCATGCTTGTCTCTAATTAAAACACCAACCATAACATGTCCCCCAATACAATGTTACACGGTTTCCAAAAATTAAATTCGTCTTAACTCGTAACATATGTTTATGGTAAAACGTGATGATACGAGGAAATTTTAACTTATTAAAATTTATCGTGTAAAATAAATTCCGTATCGCAACGCAATTCGTATTACGCGTTTTATATTACAATGACGGACAAATTTAAATTATAATCTACAACATCTTGTAATTATAATGAACCATTCATTCTTATCTCAATTGTTTCAAAAACAATAAACAATTCTAAGTAATAAAACAATTCAATTACTTAGACCGAATCTTATTTAATTGAATTACAATAAGACAATCAACTTACTCATAAAATCTTTCAATTTTATGGTATTAATTAACTCGTATCCCATACGATTAATTAAATAATCAATTAAGACTGTTTTCCCTTAAGATATGACCTTAAAGGGATCAACTGATCGCCACCATCAGATGACGGTAATGTCAAACTCTAGATAGCCAATCCTTACCGGTAAATATTGATCAGTTGACAATGAGTAACTTTCCCAATTGTATTCTTGTTATGAGATTTAAATACATAATTAAATTACTGTGATCGCATTATTGTCGAGGACACATCCTCCAACAATCTCCCACTTGTCCGCGACAAGTGTGCGTCACCAATTCTCTTGTCCTATTACTATCTCCCACTCAACGCAAGGTGTCTTGCAGGTCGTACTTGCATTTGATCATATCATGAGTGGTTTTCTCGATTTGCAGAATAACTGTCTGACCGGAATTATCTACCATAGATACCTTCCGAGCGTGGCCACGCATTTCCAGTTAATTACTCCTCGAGTGTCCTTGAGATATTTTATAACCCTGACAAGGGGTGGACAATTCCTACTGCACTTTTCCCTTCGAATAGCCATAGCTCATCATAACCCAAAATATGCCCATATAAACCCCAGTTACGAAAGTCGCAGGACATAAATCAAAGTTACTCTGAAACTATGCCACCTTAGGCGAAAAGTCATTAGTCAAAGAATCGACTCATTCAGAATACGATAGTACCTCCCGCCACGACCAGGCTATTTGTATAAAAATTGCCAGAGCTCTATTAGCGGTCATGAGCCCGACAGAGTGTTCCTAACCGTCTGCCTATGTGATCGACTAGTCATCCCATATGACTCTATGGCACTTGAACTTGCCATCAATCGCATCACACTCTAGTCACTTTAAGATGTCATCTCATATTAGCAACTAGGGGCGAATACTATGTTAATCCAGTTCACCTTAATGGGGTTCAAAAATTGTCTCTACATCCCATTGGATATAACAAAGTATAAGATGAGTTAATGAAAACTCAAACGATAAATGTGATTATCACATATGAGTAGTCAATACCTGATTACTACTTCAAATTCTATAATCCAATTAGATCTTGTATGTAGTTATTCATCTCAACTCAATTGAAATGACATGACTCATCATGTTAAACCTTTAAGAAGGCTTTGGTTAGTAGGTTTTAGCAACACTTGGCAACATACTCAACCTTACTACATATATGTTTTCCTTTGTAATACATACTCTTGCATTACAAAACTTTCTGAGTATACGTCTAGATCCAATATAGACATAGGCTCTCAGCCTCAGAATAGCTCCCACTGTTTTCATAGTCTGCGGGACTCATCCCTTTTGCACATCTCATAGTTCAAATGTACTCAATTTCCGTTGTGCTAAAATATCATTGTTCTTTATAGCCTAGAACAATTCTAGCATATTTACTCCTTGATAACATAGCCAT
>JAGPOY010005398.1:0-11067 GCA_018983105.1 Silene uniflora
CATACATATTATGTCGTCAAGTTCATCAACTTATAGTGGTTCATATTATTCATCCGCTGATGATGATGAAGAAGAAGTACCATATGAACCTTTTGCAGGACCCCCAAGTAGAATTATGTACGCTAAACCCTTTACGTTCATCATTCACAATCTCCCTCATTGGACGGGCATGGAAAGTCTATACTCTCGTATAGCCTTGACTGGTTAATAGGTTTGATTCGGTTAGCCGGATTGAATTTGGTTCAAACTATCTACCCGGACAATGATGCGCATAATGGCTTCGGGCGGTACGCCCTAATCGAGATTGGCAGGGGTGAGGATCGGGAATGCTTTCGTCAGGCTCGCAAACTTGAACGAGCATTCTATAACAATGTCTCTTCAAGACTTTGGTTTGATCACGATGATCAGCGGGTAGGCCTATATTTATGGGTTGCGAATGAATCTGACCGTCTCCTACTACTTCGGATTATGCACCGCCAAGGCCGCATTGCCGAGCAGGGGACAGTGCCTTCGGTATGGGAAAACGACTATGTGGATTGGGCTGAAGGTGAAAGAGATATATATGGTGATATTGTCTCCGAATTCCACAGGATGGGATAACAAAAAAGTAACAAAAAACAAAAATAATTATGAAGAGAACAACCATAATCCAAATACAACTTATAAATAATTAAACTTTAATTAAAGACTTAATTATTAGAATCTGACGAAATGTTAGGATACTCTTCATGAATTTCGGTATAGATCAAGTCGAAGATCGTCGCTTCATCATCACCGAGAGTCGCAAGTGGAATGGCCTCTCTCTCCCATGACATAGCCACGGTGGCAAGAATGTGCTGCCTCTTGTAATGGGTCAGCAGATGATGATCAACATGGGTCGCAACCCATAGATAAGAGCCTTTTTGTCTAGCATCCGAATAAAAGGACTCTTTCCCCGCATCTTCCGCCGCAAATCTAGCCTCTAATTTTCTTGCTTGACGAAAACTATCACGGCAGTTAGCTTCGTCAAACTCGCTAAAAGCGAGGCCTATAAAACCTTGCCTTTTTGTGGAAACAGGGTATACTTTTCTAACCGGCATTGAAACCGCAGTCATGAAGCAGTGGCCTCAACCACCCAAAATCAGGGTTTAAACCCTGTCCATTCTGATCATAACGAACAAGGAGATTATGGAGAATGCAAGTAAAAGGCCGTGCGTAACGAGAACGTGATTGTAGCTCCGGTTGACCAGCCATATTTTAGAGAGAAATTTAGAAAGAAATTTAGAAAGAAATTTAGAGAGTAAAATATTTGGTAATTTTGATTTTAACCTAGCGCATATTAATAGAATTATTTTGGTCAAATTAATAGAATTATTATTGGTCAAATTGAATATTATTATTGGTCAAATTGAATATTTATTAAAGTACTGAAAAATGGTATGCATGCAGTGGTCAAGTTGGTCAAATTTAATACTCTATTGACTACGGTTGAATTGAAACTCGTTCTTTCATAATAGAAAATAGTAACGGTTACAGGAAATACGGAGCTATAACAGAACAACGGGTAACATAAAACCGTTGCCGATAACAATTTAGAACGGTTTTCCAAAGGCCGTCTTCTTAAACTGGTAACGGTTGTATAAAAACGTTGACAAGAGTGTGATTCTACAACGAGGTTTTGGGAACCGTAAAACGTTTGTTATAACGGTTTGTTAAACAGCCGTTGTCTAGGTACAATAACAACGGTTTTGCCCGTGCATCAGTTATTGTTATGGCGCGGTCTAGGTTTCCGCCAAATTCTAGAAAACGGTAATTTAAGTGTCATTATTATATGCAATAATCCGTGTTAATACGCTCGTTATTGATGGCCAGAATTGGCGTAGTGAATAGAACCAATTTCTACCTAAAATAAGAGAAACATTAATTTCCCCCAAATCAATTTAGGGTTAGAAAAAATAGAGATTATGGGTGATTTAAAGGATGAAAATGAAAAGAAATGAGTGAAATACTTACTTGTTGATGGTAGGAGATGAACAAACCTTGAGATCTTGATGTTAATGGAAGGATTTGAGTGGTTTTAATGGTGAAAGGAAGAAAAATAGAGAGAAGAAGGTATCCGTCGTATGTGAAGAATGAATGAGACACTTAGTTTTTTTTTCTTGTTTTAACCCGTGTCAAATAAAGAAAATAGACCTGGAACATTACGTTCCCGATCGGGTTTGACCGAAAATACGCGTTGACCTTTATTCTCCGTAATTTGATAAATAGCTCCTCAAGTTTTGATTATTACGTCCCCGAACGGGGTTGTAACATGAGATTGTGTAGTGTGATCTGGCAGGTCTTGACAGAAATTGAGAATTCTGACAAACAGAAAACACTTACTACTCAGACAATGCAATAAACTTCAGAAAAATGTTAAAAATAACAAATGATTTTTAAAAATCATGAAATTTGGTGATAAGCTAGTTTAATGAGTGAACTAACACTGTACCAATTTCCAAGATTTTAAAAAGCCTCTAAATATTTTTTGTAAATTACAGAACTCAATCTAGCAAACTCAGCCTCTGCAATGAAGCTATTTTAACTGTGACTATTTTGAGAGTTAAGTTGACACTGAAACAAGGGGATATAATTATCAAGCTAAGAACCACAACAAGCATAGGTAATTAACTTAACAATTTAACCTTAGAAAGAATTAATTCACAGCAAGCACATAATTAAATCTAACTCAGACAGATAATGAGACTCAAACAACCCACAACAAGCACAAGATTGAATAAGGACTCACCAACAGGTACTTGATCAATACTATGGAGTATCACCAAGCCTGACTCAACTCTTAACTTAATAAGAATGTAAGATTTGCAAAATGAGAGAAATCCCAGGTTTTCAATTAATCAAGTCTGAAGAAAAACAGGTTACAGTAAGGTCCTTATATAGGCCTGCTTGGGTGTGTTTCCTTACAAGTTTGAACCCTAGACTTCTCATCCAAGGGCCAGGATTACTTCTTGATGAAAATAAAGTAAAATGGACAATACTACAATGGATACAAAAGAGATAATTAAGGCAAATCTGAAGAAAATAAAAGAGGAGTCGGGTGATAGTGACAGGTTCAGAGTTGTTCTTGGCCTGGCTTGCAAAT
The DNA here is from genome assembly GCA_018983105.1 of Silene uniflora. NCBI lineage: Eukaryota > Viridiplantae > Streptophyta > Magnoliopsida > Caryophyllales > Caryophyllaceae > Silene > Silene uniflora. The sequence continues at coordinate 3,122 of JAGPOY010005398.1, forward strand.
CTGGTTGCTTCTATTGACTCTGGGACCTTCTCGGTATTTGAGTGTTATCTGTGACCTTGGGAATCAAGGCCAAGGAGTCTAGCAGACTTGCTTTTGATGGTTTGTCCAAAAATGGAAAGAACTTTATCAGAATTGTCTTTTGTGTGGCACTTGACTTCGGCTTAGTTTTCTGTGAAATGCAATGGGTGGTTGGCTTGGCTCCTTAGGACTGGAATGTACTTAATTTAAAGGTGTACCAGCTGGTCATGGTGGCTGATGGTGGTGGCTTGGCAGTGCTCCTTGCTGGCTTGCAGAAATCAGACAGAAATGCTGGATGGCTTGACCTTGGCTTTTAGGAAATAGGTTGTGGCCTGTTGTGGCCAGGCCGTGACTTGGCTTTGCTTGGTCATTGACCTCAGAATGCAGGCCATGGCTAGTGAAGGCCAGGCCATGGCTTGCTATGTTGGAGGATGTGTCCTCGACAATAATGCGATCACAGTAATTCTTTTACAAATTCAAAATCTCATGACACGAATACAATTGGGAAAGTTACTCCATGTTAACTGATCAACATTTATCAGTAATGATTGGCTGTCTAGAGTTTGACATTACTGTCATATGATGGTGGTGATCGGTTGATCTCTTTAAGGTCATATCTTTAGGGAATACGGTTTTAAATGATTATTTAATTAATCGTATGCGATACGTGTAAACCCCACGGTCTAGTGCGGAAAACAAACAAGCAAAAGTAGCGGAAAAGTCATAGATTTTTAAAAAAACTTTTCATGCTTAAGTTCAAGTGCGGGTTAACTATCTAACAAACGGAAAAGTGTGTAGTCATACAATAATAAAAGTCGAATGGGGAAAAGATATCCCACGAATACATGTACAAAAGGTGAGTCTAAACAAATGATATAAAGCTATAGGTCAAGATGCTCGCTAGCTCACACGTGTCTTCACCCCATCAATGCATCACTAAAACCTGCCATTCATGTGAAGTAACTCAAGGTTCTCCCAGCCACATTTTTGTCGAAAGACACATAAACAAGAATTCAAGGAAAGCATATAGGACAATCATACTTAAGTAATGAAATGAGATAAGATGGGATCATGGATAGCATGCACAAGGTACAACAACATGGATAATCTTAAGCAAGCATATACAAGAAGCAAAGGTTAGAAAGCCGTTCAATGACATTTCGGGTTGACAGGTAGAGTGCATGACATAAACAAGTTTAGACCGAACAAGACAACATCCTAAACACCAACCTCTTGGTAGGACGACGATCATAATACGGTCCTAATCTAAACCTGGCCAGATTCTCGGGAGATAACGTTTACCCGATTTGACATACGATAAACTAATCGTATCCAAGACTCGATACATGGCACATACTAGTAACCAACGGCCGAGTAACCTCTAACCGGCAACATGACACATACCAGTAACAAACGGTCCGATAAAAGGCGGAAGGGCATCCAAATACGGCAACATGGCACGTACTAGTTGTTGAGCCCAGATTAGCCTGGTCAGGTTAGCAGCCAGTCCGCCAACATAAGGAGAAGAGCATGGCTACAGTCCGTACAAATACGTATTAGAAGTCATGAAACAAAGGCAAATTCCAACCAGGGTAGAGGCAAAGCTAAGCAGGTACAGAAAAAATCCCCTCCAGCTCATCTGCCCTGGACAGCACATCTAAGGAAGAGAAACAAAGACCGATTTTCAAGGGAGACCTGGTCAAAAACCCTAAACAAGATCAGAAAACGTGTGAGGAATGAAAGGCTAAGAAGATCAGTCAAGGCGGATTAATAGGGAACATGCCCTATTAATCCGAAACTACTTAACAACCCATGAAAGGAACGTTGCAACATCCAACGTTTGAAAAAAGGACTATAAATAGAGCACTTAGATCATAGGAAAGGGGATCGATCTGATTATTAACTTTTGCTTTACTAGAATACTTGTATTTTCCATAAAAAGATCATTTCGTGTAATTCTGTTCAGAAATTCAATAAGAAAAGTCATTGTGTTATAACTACCTATTCTTCCTAAATGATATCTTTCCTTTCTTATATTTGAGCTAGATACCCTGCAATCATTCCTTAAAACGTCTAGTCTATTCAGGCATTTTTAGGATAAAACAATTGGCGCCCACCGTGGGGCATTTAGTTCATTAAACCTCAAAAAAACCCCAGTCCATTATCAATACTCTCGCAAAAAAATGTCAACACCAACCACAGAAGAGCAACTGACTGCTGCTTTGGCCCAGATCAAATAATTGGAATCAATCAGGGAAAAGGCAGTCCAGGCAGAGGCTGAGTTGGAGAAACTCAAAGAATCAGAGTCAAACCTGAAGAAAAGATTAGAGGATAAGGCTTCAGGCTCTAAAACTAGGTTTGAGCCTGGAACCCCATTCTCATATATCATCAAACAAATTGATTTCACCAGCTATGCAACCCCGGAGAAGACTCCAACCCATGGTCCGGAAATTGATTTCACCAGCTATCATCAAACAAATTGATTTCACCAGCTATCAAACTAATGTAGCCATCATGATGGCTATGCTCCAAGAAATCCAGAAACTCCACAACAAGATTGAAAATATTCCTGGAGTACCATATCCTGTTCAGGAAGTGGAAGCTGACAGCTTTGCTGACTCTCCCTTTGCAGAAGAGATAGCAAAGATTGATCTCCCAAAGAAATTCTCAGCTCCATCAATGAGAACTTATGATGGGACCACAGATCCACAGAATCATGTTGCCATATTCAAACAAAAAATGTTGGCAGCTTCGATACCCAGCGAACTCAGGCAAGTGTGTATGTGCAAAGGCTTTGGCACTACTCTGACTGGACTAGCAATGCAATGGTTCATCAATCTTCCCCTAGGAAGCATCAAGAGCTTTGCGGATCTAGTCAATGCCTTCAACCAGCAATTTGCATGCAGCAGAGACATGGCAAAGAGACCTAGCAACCTGTTCAGAGTAAAGCAACTCCCAGAAGAATCCGTCAAATATTTCCTGGCCAGATTCGTCAAAGAAATGGTGGCCATACCCAGATGCGATGAGGAAACATCAGTAGAGGCATTCAGACAAGGAGTCCGGCAAGACAATGATATCTATGCAGATCTCACCAAGAAAGCCTGTCCTACCTTTGCAACTGTCCAGTCAATTCCATTAGAGCATGTCAGATTGGAGGAAGATCTCAACTTCAGAGCAAATTCATCTGGAGGAAAGCAGAGTTACGGGCAGACCAATAGAAAGAGTTCCAACTATAAAGGAAACAACCCAAGACTTGCTCCCTATTCCAGACCTGAACGAACTGAAGTCAACATGACCCAAGAAAGAGGTAACCTTGCTGGCCTACCAACTATTCCTGAATATAACTTCTCTATTTCAACTGCAGGATTAATCAAAAAACTGGAAGGCATGGGTGATACGGTCAGATGGCCCAAGAAGTCTGACAGTTCCAGAAAAGATACGACAAGATGGTGTGAATTTCATCAAGACATTGGGCACACCACGGAAGAATGTATCCAGCTAAGGAAGCAAGTAGCATACCTGCTCAGAAAAGGCTACCTCAAAGATATAATCCAGCAGTCAGGGAACAGGAATGAAGGCAGAGATCAAGGAAATACAAGGGCTCCACCTTCTCCTCCACCTCTTTATGAAGTAAAATTCATAAATGGGGGATCAGAAATTTGCGATCTGACCAGCTCAGCAGCTAAAAAAGTTGCCAGGGAGTCAAAACTTCAATCCCCTTTTAGATCTATTTCTCTTCCTGCTGTCTCTTTCGACGACTCTGATTTGCAGGGAGTACCAGACTTGCACCATGACAGCCTGGTCATAACAATGCAAATCGGCACAGCCAAAGTCTCCAGAATCCTGATAGATGGAGGCAGTTCAGTTAACCTGATAATGATGGACGTGCTAAAGACTATGAAGATAAGTGAAGATCAAATCATAAAGAGATCGAGTGTCTTAGTTGGATTCAGTGGAGAAACCAAGAACACCCTGGGAGAGATAAGTTTACCAACATATGCAGAGGCAGTAGCATCTTTTGAGAGGTTTGGAGTCCTGGACTGCCTATCATCATATAATGTGATCCTGGGTAGGCCTTGGATTCATAACGTGAAAGCCATTCCATCCACCTACGATCAGTGTGTAAAGATCCCAACAGAGTGGGGAGTAACTACGATCAGAGGAGAACATAAAGCGACCCAGGAATGCTATTCCCAGGCCTTGAAACCTTCCAAGTCAGGTAAGTCCCTCGCATAGCAATTAAAATCCCCTGTCAGGGATACATATGTAGCAGAGTCCCAGATGGAAACAGGTGAAGTCGTCTTGGATCAAGAATACCCTGACAGGAAGGTACTGGTTGGATCTGATACGCCTGATTCAGTTAGGCCTTATCTAATTAATTTTCTCAAAATCAAAATGTCATGCTTTCCTTGGTCTCATTTTGATATTACTGGAATAGATGCTAGTATTATTACTCATAAGTTGAAAGGAATGAAATCATAAATGAGGAGGTTGACAAGTTGCTAGACATGGGGATGATCAGGGAAGTGATGTTCCCAGATTGGCTTGCTAATGTGGTGGTAGTACAGAAAAAGAATGGAAAATGGAGAGTCTGTGTAGACTACACTGATCTGAATAAGGCGTGCCCGAAAGATCCATTCCCCCTACCACACATTGACGCCATAGTAGATGCAACAGCAGGCCACGAGATGCTGACCTTTATGGATGCTTCAAGTGGGTTCAATTAGATAAAAATGCACCCAGCAGACCAGGAAAGCACGACATTCATCACAGAAAGAGGTATATATTGTTATACAGCTATGCCTTTTGGGTTAAAAAATGCAGGGGCAACATACCAAAGGCTGGTCAACATGATGTTCAAAGACCAGATAGGAGATACTATGGAAGTCTACATTGATGACATGGTGGTAAAATCAAAAAAAGCAGAGGACCACGTTAAAGACTTGGAAAAGGCATTCCAGATCCTGGAAAAATTCAATATGAAGATGAACCCCTCCAAATGTCACTTTGGAGTCTCTGCAGGCAAGTTCTTAGGCTACATGGTGACAAAGAGAGGAATAGAAGCCAGCCCAGAACAGATAAAGGCAATCCTGGAGTTAGAACCACCCAAGAACGTAAAAGACATTCAGAAGCTGACCGGAAGAGTAGCTGCACTGAACAGGTTCATTTCAAGATCTTCTGAAAGGTGCAAATCATTCTATAATCTACTCAGGAAGAACAAGGACATCCTGTGGACCCCTGATCATCAAACAGCCTTTGAAGATTTAAAAGCATACCTGTCTACCCCACCTCTCCTAGCCAAGCCAGTGAAAGACGAACCCCTGACGGTATATCTCTCAGTAACTGAGGCGGCGGTAAGTGGAGTACTGGTCAAAGAACTGAACGGACAATAACACCCTGTTTACTATGTAAGTAGGAGTCTTTTAGATGCAGAGATGAGGTATGGCTTGCTTAAAAGATATATTTTAGCTTTGATTATGTGTTGTACAAAGTTAAGACCTTACTTTGAGAGTCACCCTATAATAGTCAGGACAAACCTACCTATAAGATCTGTCTTACGAAAACCTGAGTTGTCCGGACGCATGTGCAAGTGGTCTGTCCAGCTTAGTACCTGTAATATTACATTTGAACCCAGGACAGCGATTAAATCCCAGGCCCTAGCAGACTTTGTGGCTGATTTCAGTCCCACCCTTGAACATGACTCAATTAAAGAGATACACAAGTTAAATAGCGACCAGACTAGCCTAGAATGGACTTTGTCTGTTGATGGTGCATCCAATGCAAGGAGGACAGGCCTAGGTGTGGTACTTAAATCGCCACAGGGGGATAAGATAGTACAGGCTATTAGCTGTGCATTTAATGCAACAAACAACGAAGCAGAATATGAAGCCCTAATAGCTGGACTAAAGGTATGTGCCGACTTAGGCGTCAAGAGCCTAAAGGTATGTACTGATTCTCTCCTGATTGCAAATCAAGTTAATAAGGTATATGCTGCAAAAGACCCAAAAATGATACTTTATTTGGAAATTGTCGAGAACTTAAAAAATAAATTCACCAATTTCGACATTGACCAAATACCCAGGGATTTGAACAGCCAGGCTGATGCTTTGGCTGGTCTAGGATCCAATTTCAGTCCCCATGACTGATAAAATTCCCATTGTGCATCTACTAGAGTCATCAATAGAGAAAAAGGATCAGACCTTTCCAATATATGTTAACAACTCATGGACCAAACCTTATTATGACTGGCTCCTCCAGGGCATATTGCCTCTGAACAGGCAAGATGCTATAGCCCTTCAAATAAAAGCTGCCTCATATACTATTATTAATAATGCACTCTACAAAAAATCACAGGCCGGACCATATCTCATATGCCTGGAACCACAAGAGGCCAAACAAGTGCTGTCAGAAATACATGAAGGGCACTGCGGAAATCACAAAGGTGGCAGGAGCTTAGCAAGTAAAGTACTCAGGACATGCTATTTTTGGCCTACACTGAGGGCTGATTGCTTGGAATTCAGTAGGAAATGCAGAGCCTGCCAAATCCACGCACCATTCATCCACCAGCCATCTGAAGAACTACATTCAATTTCTGCTCCCTGGCAATTCATGAAATGGGGAATGGATATTGTAGGCAAGATGCCCCAGGCTCCAAGGCAAAAAGTATTCATGCTAGCAATGACGGATTACTTTTCAAAATGGATTGAAGCAGACTCATTTAGACAAGTCAAACAGGATGATGTAATCTCATTCATCAGAAAGAACATCATTTGTAGATTTGGGATCCCATCATAAATAGTCTGTGACAATGGAAGCCAGTTCATTGGTGACAAGACTATAGCATTTTGTGAGTCTTGGAACATCAAGCTTGTCACTTCAACCCCAGGCTACCCAAAATCAAACGGACAAGCGGAATCAAGCAATAAGATAATAATAAAGTGCCTAAAAAAGAAATTGAAGAAAAAGAAAGGTAAATGGGCTGAAGAGCTGCCATATGTACTCTGGGCTGACAGGACGACACCCAAGACAGCAACAGGGCAAACCCCATTCTCCCTGGTCTATGGATGTGAAGCAGTAATCCCAGCAGAAGTCGAGGTCCCGTCAGCCAGATGCAGCCTGAATACAGTGACCAGCAACACTCCTCTGATGGAGGATAGCCTGCACCTAACAGAAGAATTGAGGGATACAGCCAACATCAGATTGGCAGTCTATCGCCAAACGATGGCAAAAAGCTACAACAAAAATGTAAAGGCAAGAACTTTCAGAATTGGGGACTTAGTTCTCAGGGAAGTTTTTCCAAACGCAAAAGAAAAAAATGCAGGAAAACTAGCCCCGACCTGGGAAGGTCCCTACCTGATCGATTCAATAGCTGGCCAGGGCGCCTATAGGCTCCAAACCCTAGGCGGTGAGATGATACCCAGAGCCTGGAATGTTACTCATTTAAAGTTATTCCGTATGTAGATCACACTCTTCGGTCCAGGTATGAATTGTAATCCCACATTCTTTCCTACCTGGCCTAAGTGTTGTAATATGTACAAAACATGTCATTTCATGAATAAAGGTGTTCTACTTGATTTCTATTACTACTTGCCTGATATCTCTTACATGCACACATTATATGATGAAGTGTTAGATATAGCAGTTCTCTATTATTTAGTTTAGAATCTTAAATACTTGTTCACTTGATGCATTTTATAAACTGCATACTAGACTAAACAAATTTTTAAGATTGGGGACTATCCCACCAGCACATTATGATACAACTTTCAGTTGCAAAAATCAGGCCTCAAAAATAAAAGTCCAAAAACTTTAAAGAAGAAGAAGACTGAGCGCTTAGCAAAATCAAGTCAGGGGAGAAATCTCCCTGTATAGACTTGATATGGGTAATAAGTCCTCCAGACAGGCAGGAATCGTAAGCCCTCCAGATA
>JAGPOY010005400.1:0-11062 GCA_018983105.1 Silene uniflora
CCTGATACCTTTGACATTAACATACACTCACCGACGTAATGAGAGACATAGGAGCTCGGAACATGGTTGTTGGTCATTGTCTAGGCTGTGATGGTATTCTTGTGTTTTTGTGTGGGGAGGAAATGCATGCTATAGTGCTTACTTTCCTTGTACGTGGTGTTGAAACTCGCAGTTGTAAGTAATGTGAATGTAAGGATTGTAACTAAACTATAGTTTTTCATTGTGGTGTTATAACTGAGAAAGATATGAAGCTTAATGAAGGAATACGAGAGCATTTAAAGATATGTCTTGTAGCATCATGTTGATAGAGGCTTATAGTATTCTATAATAACTTCATAAATAAAGTTATTATAGATTTCACATTAGAATCTCCACTTCCCGTCTCCATGTTTGTAAACCATGAGAATCTCCACTTCCCATCTCCATGTTTGTAAACCATGCTATACTCTCTTTTTTTCCCCAGAACGTGTTGTGTTCAATCTTGAATATAATATAGTGTACATGCTGAACTCTTGATGTTGTTGTACTGCTTACATATTAATGTCTCTGTGGATATTTACTTGGTGTCAGGCTATATGAGCATAAGACCGTCTCTTAGTAGACTCTTTCTGATGATGATAAGGGAGTACATTCATTGTTCAGTATTGGCATAAGGAAGCTCCAAAAGTCATATGTCCCTTCAGTGATGACTGCTATGGCGCCCATGTTGTACAAAGCAATCGGTTCACTGTATCATCCGATAAAGAAATTTGGGAATACATATGTGAATATAGATACGATGGAGAAAAAGCTTAGGTAACTCTGAAAGTAAAATATTTTGAGTTATAAAAGAACTGAACAATGAGTTGTGTGCATTGCTCTTAATTAATTCCCTGTTTGTTGTGTCTCTTTATGACTGCACCAGTTCTATTTATTTTGCGGGTTATTGATCACATTTGCGGCCTCTGATGCAGATACATTTAATGGAGGATGGCAGAGGGATACTGCAAATATGTTTGGGAAGAATATGAACGGGAATATGGGATAAGTGAGTTTTTCTTAATGGATGTCATCTTTCACTTCACTCCTTTCCTTTGGATACGAAACTGGGCTCTTTTTATTACATTATTTTTTGTTTACAAAGATGTTTGCGTCTTTCTTTTCAATTGTGTGGTTGATCAAGACACTTCTTTTTAGTATTTTAGAAGAAAGGGTCGTTTTTGCAATGAAACAAGCACATGGATATTGAATTTTTTTTATATTGCAATTGACCACTGACAGACTTTCCTCTGTAGGCTTAACAGAGTCATTATTTTCGGCTCACAAAGATGAATACCTCGAACATGAACAGGCCTCTCTCACACAGTTATATCAAGCAAAGGTGGGACCTCCTAATGCATACATTTCTTACTATTTCTCAGATAAATCAGTTTCTTATTTATAGCTATTTGAAATGTTTACTTTGCTCAGCTGTAATATACTGCAAAGATGGGAAAACTGCGTGCTGAAAGTATGGCCGATGTCAGTAGAACTGGTTATATTGGATCCAAAGGTGCTTCTATAGCTTCTTTCAATTATCAGATCTCTGTCCCTGTGGTGAGAGAGTTTGTGTGATGGACTGAAGAGGCAATATCCAGGTGCAACTTATTTTCATCACAAGTAATATTTCGTTCCGTCTTTTGCTCTTTAGTAGGAGTATATTGGAAATTTTCAAGTTATAGTTGAACTTTTTGATGAGTCACAAGGCATTTTTTTTGTAAATTCCTTTTTGTTTTCTATTCTAGAATTTAATTTAGAAACTTTCAGACAGTAATTGAGATCGGCAACAATGATTGTCAAAATGTGTCAAGTTGCCACGTAAAACAGTAATTGACCTTGATTATCTGTAACCTTGGTTTTGCCTACTACTCCTTTGATTGTTTTTGGGACGGTTTCTGGCGTCTGCCGGCTTCTTTTGGCTGCTTCTTCTCTAATTATTTTTTCTTTTTTGATTCTTTCTTTTTGGGTTGTCTTGTGTTTTCCCCGGTCTTATTGGTTGTTCTGCTGGATGGATGTGTGATGCAGCCATTGATTCATGGTTGCATTATATGTGAATGTTGGTTTGGCTAATCAAGCCCATTGTTCATGAAAGTTTTGACCAGAATTGGTGTGATCTTTTCCCCTGTCATTGTTTTACTAAATTTATTATAAACACTATATTTTGTTGCATTTTTGGTGCCGTTTGTATGTGTTGTTCTGTGATTTGACCTTGTAATTTGGGATGGAACTGTCACGGAATTGTGTAAATGTCCTATTCGTGTGTATTAAATTATTTACTTTGGGTTTTGTAGTTTTAGTTTTTCTTGGAATTAATTACTATTTCATTTTCTTTTGTCGTTGTTGAAGTTACGGACCAAACCATAACCTTTAACCAATGCCAAGTACGAACATAATGCTTAAAATAAAATATTCAGATATTAGAAGATTTTTGACTATAAATAGCTGTCTGATTTGGTTGGTATGGGTTACCCGTTGCTAAAGTGAAACCTGTCTGGGGTAAGGTTTAGGAAGGCTATATTAGTGGAGTTTGGTACTGGGGCTAACGGCTAACCATTGCCATGCTGCTCATATGTTTGCGAAACAGGGCTACTCTCATGAAGAGTGGCTTTTGCAAGATGCAGATGATGGTATTAGGTGTTATGCTTGGGTTGGTACTTGGTAACAGTGATGATGACTATTACTTTACTACACCTATTGATTGGGTGCGGGTACCGTATGGACTTAGGTTTGAGACTGAAGTAGCTGCTAATGCTGAAATTCATGATGTGTATGGTGCAGCTGTTGCAGGTATCCGCTCTATTTACCCTTAGAGTGGCAAGCTATAATGGCTGCTGTAGTGTCTTTTGTAATATTGTCTTTAATGCCGTTGCGGATTTAAGTGTAGTCGTGTGGCGTAAATGTACCTTTGTAGCCGTAGTTTGTACGTGCGTGTGTGGTGCTTAGCTATTGCCAATGTTGTTTTTCCTTTGAATCTCCAGTGTGTAGTGGTCTCAGTGCTTAGTGAAGTGTTGTGTATGGTGATGGGTTGCTGTTTCCGAATAAATTTATCTTACTTTAGCATGGTTTTACTTTGTTTCACAATGAATTTATCCTAATTTACTCTTTACATCGATGAACGAAGTATATGTGATATAGAAATAATTAGATATAATCAGAAAAAAATAGATTAGATTAAAGTCGAAAGAAGAAAAGAAAAGACAGAGAAGGAGAATTTATTCAACATAGACTCTTCTCATATATCATTCTACCGGGCGCGGTGCCCCAATCTATTGTATGGTGAAGGGATGTTCTTTCGGAGTATATTTATTTTAATTTAGTATGAGTTTACTTTGTTTCACAGTGAATTTATTTTGTTTTTTCTGAATAAATTTATGTTAGTAAATTTATCGAGATTACTGTGTACTGTGCTACATATAGACCGATTGCCACTGGTTCAGTTTAAGATGCAGATTTCATTATTGTTTTTACTAATCACCTTTGATTTAAAAATTAATGACGTGCTTTTTCATCTTTCCAGTGGCTTCGTAGAGTATTTTGAAAAAATAGGATACTTGAAATTCATAAGAATGCCGCAGTTGCATGTTCTTTAAGTCAGGCAATGAAGAAAATGGGATTACCTGGTTTGAAGAGCATCACTCACCTTACTTCCTTTGCGTTATTTCATTGGTTGGTGAAATTAGAAACGGTTTATGAAGCAACAAATGAGTAAGGTATTTTTTTATCATTTTTCAGTTACGGATATTTAAAATTTTATGATTTCCTATAAAGTCCCGCATAAGCTTTTGCGTTTTTTACAGTGCTTTTTTCAAAGATAATTACGCTTAATCTTATTTAAGGAATTTAATTTTATATTAGATGTCTTCTCAATGCCTTCATTTAGTGTTTGCTGTTTGTTTGTAGTATCCATCCGAAATTGCACAAGAAGGGTCGTGCTTTTTGTGATTGGGACTAGACAGTTTGGATTGCCTGGCTTGGACACTACGAGCCATTTTATTTCCTGTGCATAATCTAAGTGTCTGGTGAAATTGACAACGAGTTATGAAGCATCGACTGACCGAGGTATCAGTTTACATTTTATCGATTTCGTAATTTGAAATGTTTAGGAAAATAAACACTCACGATTTTAACAAAGCTTCTTGTGATGATAATGAACATTATTATTGCCTAAGCATTTTGGTTTTTATTACATGCGTGGGTGGGATGCCTACTGCATCTTCGCAGTTATTCAGTCAAGAACTGAATGTTGTGTTCATTAGGCTCGTACAGTACTTCTTCACTGATGTAGCTTAAGAACTTATTGATTACCGAAACTGTAGGTTGCAACTATCATCAGAAGAAGAGGAGGGTTCAATGTCCCTTCGTCTCTCTTCCCTTCGTCTTTCATCAATTACCGCCTCAACACGATCAGTATAGATTTCTATCATTCCAATTTCATCACGCTCATTTTCTGGGCACATGACAATCTGGCCGCCTCCATTTTGACAATCATTCCTTTTTGCTGAGCATGTACATGTGCCTGATGCATGAGATATGCTAATACCAGTTTATGTGAATTCCTGTCTGTTATGGCTGATGATCTGGTGTAGTAACATTGCAAGTTCTGTTGGTCACCGACTCTTACACTTTAATGCTTTTCCTCAAGTTAAATGGTAAATGTGGTTCTCCAGAAGAGAAGAAAACAAATCATGCTGCTATTCTGTTAACGTATACAAATAAACTTAACGAATTGCACGCAGCTTTATCACAGTTTGAACAAAAAAACTTGTCATATCAATTGTCTGGCCTAATCATTTGGGCTTAGATTGTGTGTCACATCAAAGATTAATTTGTTTATCTAATTCAAATATAATTTTAAACATGATATATCTGTCTGAAAATTGTAACTTAGTATTGTTGTAAGCCAGTTTCCTCATTCCTTGGTGCATTGAGCCTTTCTTACATTTTACTTAGTGAATTGGTAAGGGAGATAAAAGAATACACTGCCATTGTAATAGTTATTTTTTTCTAAATTTGCCACTATAAACTTTTTGTTTCTATTACTGCCATTATATACTTGAAATTGTTTCATTTATTGCCATTGCTTAAATTATTGACCTGTTATACCAAGTAAACATACTTTTCTATTTATTTCTTTTTTATCTAATAATATTATTTCATTTATTGTTTTACATGTACGACTCTAATCTACTTTGTGTCTTTTTTTTTTCTTTTCTTTTTTTACAAAATATAATGGCTTAGTATGCTGTCCAATTTTTGATGGAGTTCAACAGTAATATTAGATCGAGCCTCAAGTGGATAAGACTTTTATATTTTAACATTTTCTATCAAATGACTATTTTTATAGAATACTGAAGTACTTACAATTTTACTTTTGATTATCTTTCAAATTATTTATTGTATCAAACGCATATCTTCTGATTAGTAAAAACAAAACACAAGCGTACCACGTAGAAAAAAATCTAAAATAAAAGACAGACTAATGAAAAAAATTCACTTTTTTTTTCGTGTTTTTGAATGTTAACTCGCTTACGATTTCAAACAAAAGAAAAACAAAGTAGATAAACTGTTAAAATGAATATAAAGTTGAAGGAAATTAAATCATACTTTGTTAATATCATAAAAACACCGAATATTGTTTTGAATTTAGTTTTTTTTTTCTACGATGTAATATGTCGTGATTGAGTTATTATCTTTTTAATTCTTTTGATAGTGAAATAATATTTTCAAAAGAACGAGAAGGCATGCGTTTGAATTGATACAATAAATAATTTGAAAGGTATGCAAATATTAGATTGGCGAATATTAGACATGTAAATGTAAATAAATGAAAAAATATTATTTACGATAAAAAGAAAAAAAATAGAAAATTTATGCTTACCTGGTATAGCAGGTCAATAATATAAGCGATGGCAATAGATGAAACAATTTCAATTACATAGTGGCAGTAATAGAAACAAAAAGCTTGCAATGGCAAATTTAGAAAAAAATACCTTTTACAATGGCAGTGTATGCATTTATCTCATTGGTAAGGTCATGTTTGATTTTATTTAACCTATGGTTGTTTGTTCAATGTATTGTATGCAGATAAGCCAAGAAGGCATCTTGGAAACTCGAGTCATCGTATCCCTTTAAAGTATCAAAATTTCAACCTGGACACTGTTCCAGTCTCTAGGTTTGCTTTGCGGACTCCTTATTTACAAAGCATAAATTTGACTTTTTGCACCGAAATTAAAATTGTTTGCCTCTGAATTCTTCATTTTATAAGATAAAAGTTGAGCATTTGAAACTTCTAATTGTAGAAAAGAGAGGGAGAACTAGGTGTTGAGAATATGAAAAATCAAAATTTATATAGCTTTTATAGGAGGCAATTAAGTTCACATCTCTTATAGAAGTTACCTTCGCTTTCATACCTATGAAATTGCCTTAAGCTCCCTCGCATGTACCTATCTATCAACCCGATTCAAACAAATATAGTATAATCTTGGATCTTGCTGTTTTGGGGTGGGGCTGAGGACTCGTGGAATTACATTAAGTTGGAGAAAAGTTAAAAGTTAAGGGTCTTAACGAGATAGGTCATGTTGACTTGTGAGAAAATACTCCTGAACACTGAACACTCCTGGCAGGGTGGGTGCTACTCTAATCTTAGGTGGTGAGCTTAACTATAAAGGTCTATTTTGGTGGTTCTTTATGATAGCGACTTAGCGAGCCAAATGTTTTTCATGGAATCGTAGTGAATCTTTGCTCTTAAGGTTTGAGTTGTAGAACAAGATTCATAAATTTTCTTAAGCATGGTAGTTAAATATTTTGCTTTACTATCAGTTTAATAATACCTGCTGAATGTTCCTTTTTAACTCTATAAAAATACACCATATCGCTATCGTTTTCATTGCGTTAGAGGCCACCGCGGCTGCTTAAATCAGAAAAAAAGAGTTAACCTATCTTGATCTTCTAGAATCGGTGACAATTGAACCCGTGATCAATCTTGTTGACATGATCATCTGATATGTGAATGTTGTTGTGTGAATGTTGTTGTGTCAGCCTTTGTATCTGTGGGGAGAGAGGGAAAGAGGGGAAAGCGAACACCCTTTTTATCCACGACAGTTTGAAAGATGTGCTGCTGTTGGAAATTTTGGAGATCTTTTATGGACAGAGTTTGGTAAAGAAATTGACGGTCATGATGCTATGATACGAGACAATGAGGCTCCCGTTAAATGAGGTATTTCAGAATTCATACGTAGTAGTAATTTTAGATTCAAGGCAGTAACTATTGCAGCAATTGTACTTATTATTAGCTTCAAGGTCTGTGTAAATCATCATAATTGTTTTTCTCCTGCATAGCTCTTTTACTTTTTTTTTAAAAAAATTTGAAAGAGGTTAGAATATCTGATAGAAGTACTAATTCTAAGGAATGATAATTGATCTTTATTGCTGAAATTCTTTTATTTCCCCAATTGAAGCTTAACATGCTGCAACATTCCGACTCAATAAGTAAATAAGTAAATAAACTATAGTATGACAAAAATGCCCTTCTTATATTCCCCAACCTCACAAAGTAAGTAACAACCAACACCTCCCCTCAACTCCAACCACCAATTATCAGCCAGCAATTATCTCCTCCCATCCTACAACCCCAACCACCCCTCGACCACCTCAGCACCGTCGATCACCCGAAAACACCTTATACACCCATCACAAACCACCCAACCACTACCTATAAATTTGACCACCACTGATGAAAACCACACTTACCTCGCCAACCACCGCCTCCTTTTTCACTACTAATTGCACAATAACACTGGAAATCAGTTCACCACCACCAAACTGCCGAAAATTGGCGACCTCATTGACCAACAACCTTTAATACATAATTAACATCGTGGTGGGACGGTGGGTCATACTTGTTTATTGGTAGAGATGGGAGTGGTTGTACTTTGTAAGGTTAGGGTGGGGGACTGTTTATCGGTATAGCAAAGGTATTTGGTCATTCCATAGTTTATTCACTTAATGAGTCGGGAGTTGAGTAAAATGATGATCGAGAACGAAATACGGTGGGGGTGGGATATATACATCATAAAGTAGGTGGTAAGTATAAACAAAATACGTGGTGGTAAATTGTAAAATACGGTAAGCATTAGGTGATAAGTTGTAATTTTTCCCACTTATTATAATGAATTGATCAAATTATACAACGGGAATGAATAGTTAAGCTTACTTCACTATAAGGCGGAATTATATGAATTCATCTTGGGATGATATGGTGACACAATTTATGATTATCATGAAGAGCATTTGTTTTGTTGATTATAATAGCACGTTTTTGATCATATTTTCCAAGTTAATAAGAATACCATATTATGGCGACATTACATCACATCTGGTATCATAGGAATAAGGCGAGAATTGATGGAGTGCTTGAAAACCCAGATAGAATCGCGACAAGGATTATGCTGGAGGTGAAAACCCGTGTGCAGGATCGAATCAGCTTCCCGTTGTCGACAAAGGAGCAGGTTTGGTATGATGATCGGTTTGGGAGATAGAAGGAATGAGAAATGCATTGAAGATTGGGGGAAGAAGGTGAAGTGGTGCCCAGATCTGAGAATGATTGTCATCTTCTTTGATATCGTGTTATTGTGGAAAGTCAGATAGGCTAGCCTATTTGATTTTGTTTTTGAGTACGGATGGACGAAACGGGTTATTCGGACCTGTTTTGGCCATCTCGGTTTGTAAATTGACGGTTTTGCCTATATTATATACTTACATTTACACCAAAAAAAAAAGAATACCATATTTTCTCTTCAAATTCAGTTTTAAATAGAAATTTTTATGGAGTACTGTAATTTATAAAGATTTCAAATATTGAAAGGCAGTTCAATATTTATGTTGACTAGAGTAGAGGATGTTACGAAATTGTTCCTAATATATTTACCGGTCGATGTAGGAGTTAGAGAAGATGAAAAGTACCTGAGGAATTAATCGTTGATTGCATCTGGGATGGTTTCACAGTTGAGAGGAATGGTTTCACGGGGGAGAATACCGTTTCATACAATGCTTACCGCTGATTTTATGTACTTGATTGGAGTTTGGCAATCCATCATTTGAGCTCTTTCTTGTACTTCAATGTTTAATTCAATCTTTATTTCTTATTGTTCATACTTCATAGGTTCATACTTCATAGCCTCGTACCAAGCTTCAACAATCTGAATATATACGCCGTAATTGATTTTGTAGTACAACACAACAGAATAATGATCTTGTATTGTGAAGAACTATCATCTCGATCTTTTTAAGTCGGAAATACAATTTCTATTGGGTGTTTTAGATGACGTGTTTTTTTTCCGATTAAGGCGATTGGTTTTCACCAACTTACTACCGGTTAGAATTACACCAAATTGGGGCACCGCGCCCGATAGGGCGCGGTGCAACAACTAGTTAATTAAAAATATCAATGATATCCTAAACTTAATGAAAACAACTTAAAATACCCAAAATGCTCTACTCCGTCTCTTTTAAATGTTTAGTTTATGTATTTTTGATTGATTTTTAAGCAATAATTTGTTATGCTAGTAACATAAACACAGTTAATATAAACATATTTTCTTTATAATAATTTTGAAAGTGTGATTACAAGAGCAAGTCCAATGGTAAGCTAGTTCCTACTAGCTTACCTTTGCCACATCAAATTTCAAGGGATAAAACTTTTGAGCTAGTAAGAACATCTCCAATGGTAAGCTAGTTGGTACTAGCTTACCTTTGACACATCATTTTCTTGAGCTAAAACAATTTTAAGCTATAAATTACTCCAATGGTGAAGCTACTATACTTACTAGCTTGATTAGACCCACTTACCACATTCTTCTACTTATTTATTCAATTCTTAATTTAAACATAAAATTAAATTTTTATAAATTAAACCACTAATTTCCTATTGGCTATGTTTTGCTTGTGGGTCCATATTGTGATACCTCGTATCTGTTAAGGGACTACTCGGCCGAATAGTGCCTACTCGGCCGAGTAGTCATCATGAGTTCTGAGGCAGTGGGTCTGCCGAGTGAGTACTCAACCGAGTACAGGAGCACTCGGCCGAGTAGTATTGTAGCTCGGCCGAGTATACCTGACGGGTTGGAAAACCGACTTAAAAGTAATTAGGAATGGTTAATTAATATAAAAGGAAAGGTAATTCGTTCAGTTACAGTTTTACATCTTTTACTTTCACAAAAACCCTAAAAGTCACTCCGAATCACTTCGGAGTCAAGAACGATCCAGATCTTCGCCTTCCGTCGTCATTAATTCGTAAGTTTTGCTAGATCTAAACCTATGATGTTATAGTTATCATTAAATCAATAGTAATTCTTATGATACGCTATTAGGGCACAGTTTGATTGGTTAATTGATTATTGTAGGCTGCGAATTCGTAGAGGAGCCCTTCTAGCCAGTTATTATTGTTGATACTTGCGGATTTGCTAATCAGGTAGGATTTCCTACTCAGTAATTCGGTTGTGACGGTATTGTATTGATTGGTTGCTAAGTAAATTATCTGATCGATGTAATTGATTTTATGGCATGATGTTCCGACTGATAAACGGTTCCGGCTGAGCGAGTCCATATGGCAAATGTTCCACGCCCTTTGATCGCCCCTTGTGACTCCCATACAAGGGGGATGTGCACATTAATGAACCTAGGGTTATCACTTCACTACGCCAATTCTGGCCATTAATACCGAGCGTATCATAACGGATTAGAGCATATAATAACGACACTTAGATTACCGTTTTCAAAATATTGGCGAAAACCTAGACCGCGCCATAACAATAACAGATTCTAAGGGATAATCGTTGTCATTATATCTAGACAACGGCTGTTTAATAAACCGTTATAACAAACGTTTTACGGTTCCCAAAACCTCGTTGTAGAATCACACTCTTGTCAACGTTTTTATACAACCGTTACCAGTTCAAGAAAACGGCCTTTGGAAAATCGTTCTAAATTGTTATCGACAACGGTTGTATATTACCCGTTGTTATGTTATAGCTACGTATTTCCTATA
>JAGPOY010005401.1:0-11062 GCA_018983105.1 Silene uniflora
TATTTAATCACTCTTTAATTTAGCTTAATCTTTTAACAATACTCATAGATTTGATTGAAGAATACTTGGGTTGTAATTGGAGAATTGACATCTCTTCATTTATCAAAGGGTTTCATCTTATTTCATTATTGATCAAGTTTCCTTAAAGTTGGTACAATCTCTAATCCTTTTAATTACTTGTTAATCCATTTGACCATTCATCATGTTTTCATATGCTAGTTATTCTTTACCTGTTACTTGCAATTTCACCATGATTAGTGACTAGTTACCTAACTAGGGTAAATGGGTAATTAGGGGAATGATTATGAGGATGAACATATGCTAATGTTGAGGGTTAACTGATTGATTAAACTTGTTATGATGTTATCTAGTCTTATGCATGCTTTATGCTTGATGAAATGCTTGAAAGACGAAACTAGCATTGATTCTCTTTAGTCCAAGTGAACCTTGTAAGATCGTAATGCCTCAAGGATCGCTAGACTACTATTCAACTCTTGTCGTAAGATCGTAATGCCTCGATTGAGGGTTAGACCGTGTTTAAGTCTAGTAGGGGAGTTAGGGTGTACGTGTGTCACTAGCCCTTTCCGACCTAAGGGTTGTAAGATCGAAAGCCTCGACCCTATTTCGTTATGACCTCAATCAATCTACCCAATTCATAATTGCATGTGTTCTACCTATGATTATCCCCTATGATCCCATGACACCCTAGTATTTCTCCTTATTTGATTACATACATACTTTACTTGCTTATTAGCTTTACTTTAGCTTATAGACTTCACCTCAAACTCAATTGTTACTATTGAGACTTTACTTTGCATAATTAAGACGAATAGATTGCTAATACTAGTTACCCGTCCCGTGCATCGACCTCGACTTACCTACTATCTAGTTATTTTGTTGAGCATATAAATGTGTTTGATTGGGTGTGATGACTTAACCCACATCAATAACAACTTCTTAACAACTACCGAGCTCTCTGTGGATTCGGCCCCTACATACTATATGTTGAGTCCTCCGCAGCGGGCTTATAGAAGTCGGTGCATGAGACCGGCCCATAAGCAAGTGAGGTTCCATCCTAAAACCAATTGGTGATAGGAGGAGTAGCCCAATAGCTTATAAACTAGTCTCTTCACTATTATTCTACCGATGTGGAACAATGCCCCTCACACACATATGGGAAGAGACCTCAACACTATATTCATTTGTTTTACCGTTAGGCTATTTTTGTATAGGTGTGCGATAGTCTATCAGCTATAAAAAGCAGGAAAGAACAACGCCTTAAGATGTTTATACGTGAGATGTAGTATTGATGGTGTTTTATGTAATGATTGTTGTTGGGGATGTATGTATGGTATAACATGAGGATGGTGGATGGTTATATGGGCATGGGTGAAGGATAGGATTTATTATATGTAATATTTGGTGAGCAAGTTAGCACTGTACGTCGTCTTGTTTGTGGATGAACAATCGCGATCCCTTCTCTTGCCTTGACTCCTTGTATTTATAGTGAATAAACCATAGTGTGTTTATTAGGGTTTCCACTTGTTGCCTTATTCTTCAAGAAAGGGTATAGTTTTCACGGGTCGTACCCATCTTTGGTCTTCTATCCGTATTCCTCTTCTTTCGGTCCAAGGGACCGAATCCCCTTTGTATGATATGGGTCCGTTTTCTTAGTTCTTTACCCACTCGTAATGTGCGAAGTAGCCCAGGCCAAATAGTATAATTTTTAGCCCAAACAGTTTACCCCTAATTGCGCTTCTCAGTTTTTTGAGGAGGGAAATTAGTTCTTCTTGTTATACTTGCTGTCGTCGTTCTACTACTGGAACAAAATTTTGCTACCCTTCTAGATTCAGTTATTGCTACCCTTCCGGATCAACCCACTAAGACTTTGCTGAAACAAGCTCACTCTCAGCCTGCTGGAAAAAGCTGCTGGAACCTTGTTGGAACACGCTGCTTATATCTTTAGAGAAGGAAACTAGAACTTTGCTAACGCCAGCTCACTCTCAGCCTGCTGAAATTCTGCTAGAGTAGGATACTGAAACTCTTTTGGAACAAGCTCCAACCAGCCTGTTGAACCTCTGTCGGAGCAGGCAAAACTTCTGCGAGAGCATGATGCTGAAACTCTGCTGGAACAGGCTGCAGAATGTCTGCGGCAACGGACTGCTGAAACTGTGCTGGAGCAGGCTGCGTGCTGCCAGCCTACTGGGTCTGACTTCTGCTAGATACTTTTGATATAATTCTGCATCTCTGTTATGTACCCAGAATTCTGGTTCTCTGATCTGCTCAATTCTGCTGAACCATACCCTGTTGTTCTGGCAGACCGATTTATGTTACTCTTTTATTCTGCTAATCTGCAAGCTGATGTTCGGAAGATGTCGACTTGTAGATTCCTGCTAATAGACTACTCTAGCAGCCGGATTTCAGGAGGATTTATGCCCGACGATGCTGAGCTAAACTTAGTGGACGCTAGGATTCTGATGGCGGACGCTGGGGACTGGGTGGCTGACTTTGGGATCTTGCTGACTGACGTTGGGTACCAGATGGCAGACGCTGAGGTCCAGGTGGCAGATGCTGGGATCCTGCTGGGGACCAGGTGCCTGACACTAGGGATCCGGTGGCAGACGTTGGGGACCGGATGCCTGATGCTTGGACCCTGCTGGAGACCAAGTGCCTGATCTAGGATCCTGCTGACGGATGTTGGGGACTAGATGCCTGTTGTTGAGACCTGCTGCAGACCAGGTGCTTGATCTGGGATCCTGCTGACGGATGCTGTGATCATTGATTTTTCAGTTCCGTGTCCCTAAGAGTTTATTGCCGCCATCACCATTGTTCGTCATGATTGAATTTTGGGAATACTTATCCCATACTTAAGGCACAACTAAAAGATATTGTACGTAATATAAGATAAGCAAGATTACAACATTATTTCATCATATTTTTTCAATATAACTATAAAGGCCCACTTTTAGTGAAAGTGACCGTTCTAATATGGGCGTTCGATCAATAAACCGGATTTTACAGTACTGCCATAAGTCCGTAAGCACACCTCATGAAAGCAAGCCCTAAAACACGAGTAGACGAAAGTACTCGTGACCATGATGAACCAACTTTTATTTATATCAACACCTTTATAAAAGTCTACAAGCCCTTCAACTATTCACAAAGTGAATAGTATGAACAATCAGCCTTTGTTAAGGGAAGGAGTATTCATGAGGACATCTTGCTATCTCACGCCTTGGTAAAAGGCTACAATAAGAAATCTTTCTCTTCTAGATGCCTGATCAAGGTTGATATAAAGAAAGCTTTTAATTCTTAGCAATGGAGCTTTATTGAAGAAATGTTACATGTGTTTGGTTTTCCTCAGCAGTTCATTAAGTGGATTCTAGGTTGTATAAGAGGAACCTGGTACTCCCTGAAGCTTAATGGTGGTCTGTTTGGGTTCTTTCCAGGCAAGAGTGGGGTCATGCAAGGGGATCCACTATCTCCATATATTTTTGTCAAGAGTATGGAGATTTTGTCAAGATCCTTAAGACTCTTATGTCAGCAGCACCTTTGGTATCTTTCCATCCCAAATGTAGTAAGTTGAAATTAACCAATCTAGTCTTTGCAGATGACTTGAGGTTTTTGTTCGAGGGGATGTTCCTTCAGCTAGAGCAGTACAACATGCGCAGCTGACTTTGCTTTAATATCTGGGTCAAATGCAAATGTAGAGAATACAAGTATATCTAATATGCTGGAGAATTGTGATGACGATGAATGGGATGATTGGGATTTTAGAAAGGGGCGTAATTTTAGGGTTCGGCGACAACAATTTCTGATTTTTGTTGTTTCAGATTTGATGTCGGCTTTCTGTTTGGTTATGCCTAATTTAGATGTGGGCACCGCTTGCTGGACCGGCAAGTAGGCTTGTTGAGGATGTGACTGGTTTTCGGATCATGGCCCGTTTCAATGTATGGTGAGTCTTTTAGATATAGTCCCTCATATTCACTATTTTCTTCCCTATTTCCTAAAAAGAATTATTCAGGGTTTCTTCTCCTTTCTTAATTTGAAAACTTATACTCTTATTTTATTCATCCCTCTCTCCTATTATCAAACCCCACTCAACTCTATTACTCTTATTTTATTCATTCCTCTCTTCTATCACCAAACCCACCCAACTATATTACTCTTATTTTATTCATTCCTCTCTCATACCACAAAACCCCACCCAACTCTTTACTCTTATTTTATTACTCTCCATACTAACTGTGCCCACAAACAAAGGGAAAAAAATACTGAATTAGAGGGAGTATAATACTTTCATTTTATATAAAAAAAAAAAAGTATCTACTTTGGTGGTGTTTCTCAAGTGGTCAGAAATGCAATTCTAGATGAGACAGGGTTTTCAGTTGGAGACTTTCCTTTCAGGTACTTAGGATTACTTCTTGGAACATCAAGATATTCAGTTAATATGTTTGACTCATTATTCAATAAACTCCAGCAGAAGGTACAACATGGGTCAGCACAAACTCTTACTTATGCCGGAAAATCTATATTACTTAATGCCGTTCTATTTGGGATTGAAAACCTTTGGTGCTCAAGTGTTTTACTCCTCAAGATGTTCTCCTAAGAATTAATCAGTTAAGTAGAAACTTTTTATGGGGATTCCATGAAGGGAAGAGAACCTACAATTTAAGAGCTGGACTCATATTTGTGCACTCTCGCATAGGGGTGGTTTTGATATCAAGGAAGTGCAGACTTGGAATATAACATTGCTTATTCACTGGATTTGGAAATTATCAGGTACTTCAGACAGTATGTGGTCAAGATGGCATAAAGAGTATATCTTGAAACATGACATTATTTGGACAGTTGCTACTAAAGACCAATTCTCTTCAAGTTTTAAGGGTATCTTAGCTACAAGAGATATTCTGTTAACTGAAGCAGGCTCAATCCAGGTGGCTCAAGGGCGTTTGGACTCATGGGCGACTGGTGGTAAGCTTCAGGCATGCAGCATTTATAATTACCTGCTGGTGGCTCCTGTTCAGGAGGAATGGTTCTCAATACTGTTTAGTTCTAGTATTGTCCCAAATCAATCATAGAATAATAGCCATCCTAGCATCTTAGATAAAACTGGCAGCAGTTGATAATTTACAAAGAAGGGGATTGTAATTGGCAAGTAAATGTTGTTTATATAGAAATATAGAAGAAAGTCACCCACATATGTTTTTCAGGTGTTCTTTTACTCAGGCTATCTTGTTTGGCTTGTTACAATGGCTGCAGTTGTCTGTGGTGAGTTCAGAATTGTGTGATGGGATAAAATGGAGCTCTGCTAATGGAACTAAGTATAGCTGGAAAATAGCCTGATTTAGGGTGACCCTTGCAGCAGCAGTTTAGATCATTTGGATGGAAAGAAACAGGAGGATCTTTAGGGGCCAGGAGCTTACGGTTCAAGCAACTATAGGTATGCAACATCTAATTCATTGTATCAGTGAGAATGTATATGAAAAACCAATCTAATGACATGATAGCTGATAGGCTTTGCTCTTAGTTATGGTTCAAGTTGCAATCTATTGTGATATTCTTGCAAATTTGTAATTTCGTTTCTTGATGAAATGAAATGAAAGCTTTTTCCAAAAAAAAAAGAATAGTATGAACAGTGGATTTGTGTACGGTTTGGGCTGGCCCATGCCGAGCTATATTTTTTGCGGACCTTTTTTCTTTTCAATTTTGGGCCTTTATTTCCGCAGTGTTTCTTTGGCCCTATTGTTTCCTTTTTCTTTTTTCACAAATTAATGTTTGTTAATTGCTCTTTGATTGCCTACCAACGCCTTTGAATTGGAAAGGTCACAATGAATCTGGGTGCATGCTATAGGTGTTTGGAGATTGGTCATGATAGCTTAGAGCTTAATCTTTGAATTTAGATTAAAACATGGTATTTTCAGGTGAATATATCATCACAGTATATATTCTAGAAGATTTTAAATTCTAAGAAGTTCAAGAGAAAATCAAAATCATGTAAAAAAGAGTGTTCCCATAATAATACCTCCATCTCAAACAAAAACCAGCTAAGAAAGCAAATGCATGTGAGAGTATAAAGGAACAAATTGCAGATGGGACGGAGTTAAATGTGGACGATAGCATCGAACCTTGGTCTGAAGATGGCTTTGAAATTAATAGAAGTAAGGAAGAAGGAAGATCTAAGGATTTAGGAAGGAATTTGGGTTTTGGGGTTGACGAACGACTGAACATTGACAATCTCTTAAAATAATGTACCTGCTGAATTGAGGGGTGTGACTTGGATTGTTAAAGGTGTAGGGAGTAGAGGAAAATTTACAGTAATAAGATGATCATTACTGAGAAATAGCCGTATCTTTGTGGACTTGTGGAAACCAATCACCCGTTATCTTTGAAAGGGAGCCTCTTAGGCTGGTGGAACAATGGTAATGTCCAATTTTGGGGGTAAAATCTGTTGATAAAGGGGTGGTCTCCTACTCATGAGGGATGCAAATTTTTTCAACAAGTAAGTGGCATTTGCGGAGATAATAGGATATTCGTATATAGGTTCGATTTGTGGTGCAAAGTATGGAAAGAACGTCTAAATTACTCCTAAAAAGAATGGTTGAATAATTGGAAAGCAATGAGATCGTGGAAAGTGAAAAGGATAGTGCTGCGAACGACTCTATGTCGTGGTAGCTAATTGTTTTTAATTGAGTCACCATGCTTTATATGCGTTATACTTCTCTGTTTTGGTGGTTCTTTGTTGTAGTGTTGTTATATCTGTCTTTGGAATTCGTTTGGGACTCTACACTCTATAGGTTTCTTGGTTTATCCCGCCTTATTAATAAAAAAAAATTGATCATTACAATATACTACAAAAGTTTCACTGAGATATGTAATCAACATATACAAATAATCAAACCAAGTAAAGATATTCTAGCATACATACACAATTACACATTAAGTGTCAAAGATCAAAATATCTTGAAGGACGGTGCACGAAGCACGCCGTACAACCAACTAGTAACATAAAAAAAAAAAGTGGTCTTATTTATTTACAGTAAAACGATTTTACATAATAGGATTATACATTATTACCAATCATCGAAATATTATTGTGTGGTAAATTATCCCAAATGCACGTTATCCAATAGCTTCTCTTCCATTACTTTATTTTCACCTTATGATATAACGTGAATCACAGTAAAATGAGGGACATAAAACAACACTACCCGTCTTTTAACGTTTGACAGCATGCATCAAAAGATCAACCTTGAGGAAACTAGGGTTTTAACTAACTAATTTAACGTCGAATAGTGAAGTTCATTCATTCCAACATAAGACTGACAATATAAGCTGTTCAAAATGCAATCAAAGACGATATGAATGAAACCCATGATTGAATTTGGCTTTATCAAAGGCTACGAATCTCTAGTTTAAATACAATAAAGTTATTAAAGTTAGTATTTCAATGGAACAAGAGCGGGCCGAGGCATCAAATAAATACCCACATCATTCTTTCTTTCACATCCTCTTATTCATTCACTTTATCTTTTCTTTACTTATTCTCTCTTCTTCACTTTGTTCTTTGATGTAAACTCATCAACCTTTCTCTTTAACACATATCCAACACACAAAATTAACAAAATATATCAAACTAAACAATGGTGTATTCTTCTCTTCCTCTCTATCATCTTGATCCTCAAGCTAATTGGCATCAACAGGTACGACTATATTCCGATAATTCTTTATTATAAAGAATTTTAGAGACTATATTCTTTCTTTTTTATTTCCTTTCTTTTGTCCGAATATACTACGAGCTAAGTTGATATCAGACGAACCATTTTCGTCTAACCAAAAAAACGGGATTTTGGAACCATTTTATAGTTAAATGTAAACGGTTCAGCTAGTATTACACCTTATGCTAACTTGTTTTTATAAAAGTGGCCACATTTGACTGTAAAATAGTCTCAAAATCCCGTATTTTTGGAAAAGGCATAAATGGCTAGTCGTAAGGGAAACCAACTATAGGTATATATAATCTGTTGTTTGCTCTCTTTTGTATTTGCAGCAATTAAATGAAAGTCAGCAGATTATACTATACCAAGCACAACATGAGAATAATACTATTTCTTCATCACAACCACCACCACCAAGCCAAAGCGGTGGCGGAGTGGATTGCGGTGCACCAACAACTGGCTCGATTAAACCAAACTCGATGGTGGATCGCGCCCGTCAAGCTCAGCTTCCATTACCGGAAGCTGGACTAAAGTGCCCTCGTTGCGAATCAACTAACACCAAGTTCTGCTACTTCAACAACTACAACCTCTCTCAGCCACGCCATTTCTGCAAGACGTGCCGGAGGTACTGGACTAGAGGTGGGTCCCTGAGAAATGTCCCAGTAGGCGGCGCGTCTCGCAGGACAGCAAAGCGTACCAAAGCAAGGCCTGGTGCCAGCGCGACGGTAAGTGTTAGCAGCGGCGGGTCAAGGTCTTTGGGTACCCCTATTGGTTCGAGTTTAGGCGGCGGTGGTAATAACAACAATTCTTGCTCAACAAATTTATTCTTGTCACATAATTTACCTCAGTTACCATTTATACCCTCGTTGCATCACTTTGGGAACTCTAACCCTAATAGCATTGGGCTAAACTTGTTGGGTCATGGAGGGTCAGAAATGGAATTTCCAAATTTATTGGCAAGTTTTGAAGGATTAGGAAGAATGAATGGGGGGATGCATACTTTTGAGAACTCTTCACTTGGGAATCTAATCAATCACTCCCTACAGTCTAAGCCATCAGATATGGATCAAGAGGTGATTAATCGGATGTCGTTAGCGAAAATTGAAGACCCTAGAGGGGTAAATTTGGCAAAGGAATTTGCCCTTGTTCAAGGAAATGATCAACACCATTTCAATTGGAACACTCATATGTGGACTAATAGTACTGATCTCTCCGGTTACGCATCGCCGTCATCCAATGGTCACTTCTTCGGATGATTTAACAGTAAGTTGTAGAATTAGTGAGCAACCAAGATCTGTTGAGAAGATCATACGTAGTTAGTAACTTTTTTAGGGTTTATTTATCTTATTAGTTCTTTGTTATAGATTGTTGGAGTTTCATTTCCTTTGTTTGTTGTACTACTAAAAATGTGTAAGTTAGTAGGTTATCTTTGTTATCAATGGCATCAGAAGAGTTGGATTGCCATATCATTACCAAACTTTGTTCAAGCAAAGTATGATGTTTTTGGCTTTTGTATTCGGCAAAATTAATATATAGTTATATTATATACTACATAAACTTGGTTTATTTGTTCTTCCATTTTTAGTTTTTGAATTACTAATGGAATTAAAATTAATTGAATGATTTCATTTTGCATCCAGTCGGACTTGATCGTTGGAGTTGCAAGATCAGTTTTATATTCTAGCATATGCTTCAATTTAATCGCAATTCGCAAGTGATGAATTTCAATCATTTCATTGGCTTGGAATAGTTTGGATGAAAATGAAGATGCATAGATATCAGATAGGAAGGAGCGACATGTATATATATACTCTTGGAAAATGAAAGGGCGGCACAATATCTCCTTCTTAGCGATTTTTAGGTGAGTCCAATAATGAAACTCAATGACATTAGGTTGCACAGACAAATTTAAACATCAATGAGCTGCTAGAGTTATCCGTATGTATCGCAAATTAGATGAGAATATAACCTAAATATAAGCGAGATGAGTTTTTTTAATAATCATACGTAGCTGCTTTAAATTAAATCTGTGTACTAATAACAAAGCATTATTTCCCTAAGAGGGGTCAATCTGTTATCCTTAATTTAAGCTAGTGTTCCTACCTTTCTTGATTACTTTAATACTACTTTCAATTGCATCAAATCTGATGTTAAGGAATAACATGGTCGTGTTCTACTATGTATCAAGTTCTTGGGGTAATGAAAAACTGAAGAGCTTACCTTATAACGTTATAAACATTTTTTTTTTTGGTTTTAAATTTACACAAGGGTGATTTTCATGTTGACGGGATTTTAACAAAGATTTTGACACCGGTCATGAACATTATTTATCGTGCTTTTACCGGTTAAGGTAATTTACACACGAGTAAAGTTTTAAACATTGAAATTGAGGAAATAAATGCAAGTGAGATATCAAACAAGGAAATACAATTAGTGTTTTACATTATTTAAGATCAAATACATGTTTTGGACATATTTCATTATTTTTTTCATTCTATCCAATTCTGTGTATTTTACCTTCCTTTCGATGTTATTAGCTTGTACAGTTGTACTTCATGTGTCCCAATTATTTGTTTAGCTATATTTTTGGCATAAGGACCAAGGAGAAAAGAGGGGATCATTTATGGTTATTTTTATTGAAAATCAAGTCGACAATAATGGATATAAAACATTAAATTACCCATTAGAAGTAGCGTGCATAATATACAAAGGCAACAAATAACCTTAGAGACCAAAAAATGGAATAGGTAAACAAATGACTAGCAATATGAAGGGAGTATATCTTTTATAAAAATTTGGATTAACTGGAATACAGTTTGTTTAGCTCAAAATTTTTGTGATTCAATCTTGGTTGAAAATAAGAAAAATTGGGTCGAATTTCACCTTTTATCGAATCCGTTTTTGAAATAATGCTTAAAAATAAAAGATTAGTCAATTTGGGTCGGATTAAAAAACATATATCAAAATGGTGTCCACGTAGGCTCGGTTTTCACGAACCTGTTCGCAGGCAAACACGCCATATGTATTGGCGTGTTTAGGGGGTATAAACACGCCATACGTAATGGCGTGTTTCATTGTTGGATTTTTGTTGGAGAAGCAGTAGCTACTGGACCTGGGAAATGGAAGACACGCCATTGCGTATGGCGTGTTTTAAGCTGGAGACACGCCAATACGTATGGCGTGTTTCACCAGTTTCATTTTTTTTTTTAAAATCAGATTCGTTTCCGGTCAATTCTATATCAACTATTAAACCTGCAAATTAAACTCAGCAACCCAACACAAGGGGCAGATGCAAACTCAAAGACGCAAATTTGGATAAAGCTATTGTCTATATAAATAACCAA
>JAGPOY010005402.1:6143-17205 GCA_018983105.1 Silene uniflora
TTCAATAGGCTTTAACTCGATAAACAAATCCATGGAACCGGCTTTTGATTGACACACAATTGACCACAAAGCTTTCAAACTACGATCATTATTCAAGGATACTACTTTGTAACCTCTTACACTTGGAAATTTCATTTTGATATTTAGCTCAAATTTTGTTCTATCAACCTCTAAAGACTCATATATTTCACTCTTGAGCTCATTAAAACTAATATTACTATTAACAAGAACAAAGCTTTCACAACCACCCTTATAACTAATATCTTCACCATTTACTACTATTTCACCATTCCACCAACAAGTCAATGGGTAATTATTCACCTCCATTGTAAATAATCAAATCAAACTAAATACTAAGCACAACAATCAATCTACTAATTTCAACAATTAAAAACTAAATAAAACGAAATTACTAAACTAAATAAAATGAAATTACTAAACTAAAGTTTGGGATTAATTACTGTTCTATGCACGAAATTAGTACATTAGAGATGAAGTAATACCTTTAGATGAATATAGGATGAACTAGGTTGATGGATACCAATTGATTAAAAGAAATTAGGACGAATTTAAGTGAGAAAATGGGTTTTTCGAAAATTAGGTTTTCGACTTTATAATTTGGGGATTTTCTGGGTTTGTGGAAATAAGAGAGTGAATGTGTTTTATTGGGTTTTTTTTATATAACAGGCAAAGTCGCCAGCTTTCTCGGCGGTTTTGCTTGTTTTCAAATTTTTTTTTTTATGATATTTGGGAAGCCGCCCATATTCTTAGCGGCTTACCCAGTTTTAGCGTTCCTCAGAACTCCAGTAGCTACTGGAGTTTTGGAAGATTAAAACAAGACTAAGCCGCTGACGACCTTAGCGGCTTACCTATTTATACCGAGTTTTTATACAAAGCCGCTGAGGACTTTAGCGGCTTTACTCAATTTTTGTGTTTTTCCAACTCCAGTAGCTACTGGAGATTTGAGGACGAAAATTTTCATGAAAATTGAGTAAAGCCGCTAAGAAGTTTAGCGGTTTTGCCAAAAAATTGGGAAAAAAAAAAAATAAAGCGATGACGTGGACATTATAAAACCAAATATGTTGAATTCAACACTAATTATCAAATTAATTGGGTAATTAACGCTAATTAACCAAAAAATTCTCTAATTTCCTCTTTAACACTATGTTTCCCTTGTGTTAACTCAGCATTCCTACAGTAAATGGCCAGCTTATGCGTGGGTGGTACATACCTTTTCCGTAATTTCCGTTTCAAAGTGTCCCAAGATGAGATCTTGGCCTTGCCTACCCGCACACGCTAAAGGCCCCTTCAAACCAAAGGGAAGCACCCTTACTCAATTTGAGTATAGCGTACATACTTACAACGCTTCTCATCAACAATATCTTTAAAACAACATTCCCTCGATCTTGCGTGCGTTCCCATTCCAAATACACCTCAGGCAGGATCTGTCCCTTCAACGAACTCAGGTAGTTCGTTCATCTTGAACTCATCAAATGGACTGAAGGTTCGCCACGCCTTGGTTGCCATCGTGGTCCTTCATCATGGACATTGCGTAGGATTTCACGCAAGTTCTCCAAGAAATTTGGGTCATCAAAATTCATCTTCAAACAAATTAGGATCAAGAGCTGAAGCTCTGATACCTCAAATGATACGAATTCTATTCAAAGAGTAAGACTCCTACGAGTGCAGAGGAAAACGAACGAATTGAACAGTCAGCTGAATTGTCCGATGTTAGATTCTGGAATAGTAACAATAGTTTAAACGGTAATAATGAAAGAACAAACAAGATCCGAACGTACAAGGTACGACCTGATGTGATTTGTAAGAATATTTGACAAACTATAGTTAGACCTATAATTTGTCAATGGGGTTAATTAAACTCAAGAGTTATAGAGAACGATCGAGTAATTACTCAAACGTGTTGAATAGAAACAAAGAGATTGCAATAGAAATTATTAGCAAATTGTCAAACAAATGTGTTTGGATTTCTCAACTTGATTATATGAATTGCAAAGGGAAAACGAGACCTTTAAATAGCCAACAATACAAGCCTAAAAACGGCTGAAATAATGAGGTAATAAAATACCTAATTAAGTCTCTTAAATAGGCTTAATTAGGCTAAAACTTACCTATTATATCACCCCTAGTAGACACCCATAAATTGCATAACTAAACACACATAAATGCATAATTAAACTCCTATTTATTCCTAAATAACCATGTTGTTTGACTGAATCACACTTGTCTTCGAACCCATTGAGTAAGCAAACGGAATAATTGACCATATGCGTGCCAACCCAAGCAACTAGCTTCACATGCCATCAATTGAGTTCTTGGAATATCACTTGAACCCGCTTTTGAACAGTCCACATAGCTGCTTATATCGACAAAAAACTCATCGATGTTATCCGTGACCATATCACCTTTGGATTGACACAAAAGACCACGAAAAGAAAAAAAAGGGTCAATTATTAGATGACAAGTGGATCAGATTGAGTGTGCAAGATCAAATTACTCATAAAAAAACATTCCTCAATAATAAAGGTAGACAATTGGGCGAGACACTAAAAAATGGAACAAGTAACAAATGACCAGAATTGAATGAAGGGAGTATATGTTAGAACATGCAAACGGGTCGAGCCACACCAAAACGTAGAAGTGACGTACCACTTATCCTAAAACCAATTGACAATAGGAGGAGTAGCCCCCTTGGTTATAAACTAGTACAATCTCTCTTTCTCCAACAATGTGGGACATCTCCATGTGGGTAGTTTATATTATAACACGCCCTCACATGTGAGGTCACATCGAAACCCAGGGCGAAACCATGGGAGGGTACCAGAGTGAATTAACAAATTCTCAAAGAGGCTCTCCACCGATGGCATAATTTGAGCCCAGTTTAAATTCGAAACCAGGATGAAATCTTGGGCTCTGATACCATGTTAGAACATGCAAACGGGTCGAACACCCTTAGTTATAAACTAGTATAATCTCTTTTTCTCCAATAATGTGGGATCATTCTCATATGTGGGTGGTTTATATTCTAGCAGTGTACTTATATATACGATAACATAAATGCTCATTAAACGTCGAAGGAGTATAAGCGAAATCTTGGTACAATTTATTTTCCAAACAAAAATGGATTACTACTGCTTGGTCACACGCGAGGCGATTGATAGTAGAATTTGATCAAAATTTCATATTGATAACATAAATGTTCACTGAAAAGTAGAAATAATATCGTCCATAAACCTCTCTTGATTTCCAAAATTGTCTAGCCTCCCTCAACACCTTATCCCACTTCCTAAAAGGGACATATAACCATTGGTGTATTAGTGTATAGCCTTATTAAAATTTGACCTGGCCTGTAAACCAAATATGTTGTTTCATAGCTAGGTAAGACTCATAAATAATCTTAACCTCCGACGATCTAGAAAGACCCAAACTCGCATTGACTCGCTAGTTTTGGGGTAAAACATAAACTCGATCTGACAATTTTGATGATATAACTTGATAGCTCGACGGTAAATTTACGTAAATCTAACATATATATTAAGAATAATAATGATGATCTAAGGTTACTAATTGTTTCGAGTGAATTTTATAAAGCCGAAATAATAAAATGTTTCGGTATAAGTCTTATACTCCGCATGTAATAATGAGCGTGATTAAAAATATTAATAACAAATATTATTGGAACTAAAAGTATTCTTTTTTTTTGGATTTAAAATATGATAAATAAAAGGTGTTGGAACATATTTTTGACCCTATTTTTATTTCAATCCATTGTATATAAATGAACTAGACCCTTACAAACCCCTATATTTACAAACTTGAAATACTATCAACTTATAGAATTAGTAATCTGTCATATCGACCCCTTTAACATGTCTAACGTCTACATATAACTCATTAACCCCTCAATACAGGGTTGTGTATCAAAAATATTGCGAGGAAATGCAGAAATTATCCTTAGTGATATTGGAATTGATGGCAATAAGTTTAGGAGTGGATCGAACATACTACACAGATTTCTTTGAAGATGCAAAATCAATAATGAGGATGAACTATTATCCACCATGTGAAGAGCCTAACCGGTGCCTCGGAACCGGCCCGCATTGTGACCCGATTTCACTAACCGTGTTATTTCAAGATCATGTTGGTGGTCTTGAAGTATTTGTTGATGACAAATGGCAATCCGTTGAACCTCGTGCTGATGCTCTTGTCATTAATATTGGTGACACTTTAATGGTACGTTTTTTTATTATCAAAAATATAGAATTGATTAAAATGAAGAAAGTCTATACTAAAATTCGATACATCTGGATACGACACCTGTCACCTCCTTTACCTACATCAAATTGACTAATTTGACCTTGTTACTGAAATCCAAAAGTAACATTTCCCATAAAACTGTCCACTGATATTCATTTTAGACGGAATATTTCGACTGGAATCTTTAAACAATCTTTTTTTTATGAAGGAGAAAGATCAATTCATTAATAAATCGCCAAACGGCACTTACAACAG
The DNA here is from genome assembly GCA_018983105.1 of Silene uniflora. Taxonomy (NCBI): domain Eukaryota; kingdom Viridiplantae; phylum Streptophyta; class Magnoliopsida; order Caryophyllales; family Caryophyllaceae; genus Silene; species Silene uniflora. The sequence goes on from JAGPOY010005402.1 coordinate 10,674, forward strand.
ATAGATATAATCGAAAACAACAAATCTAATAGAAGCCAAAGGAAAATTCCTCTCGTAAAACTAGGGATCTCAAAACATGATATGACAGTTCGGCTCGTCCTTGTATCGCTCTCTTCATGTAGCTTTTTAAGGGGATTCTTCGTTTGATTCATTGTTGGAGAAAATTTACCTTCTATCGGCACCACAGATCGTCGGCGAATAACGCGTATCCATTGTAGAGTCATATGATAAATCATCAACAAATCGGTCTTATCTATATTTCCAATAAAACAAAACCCCAAAATGATAGAAATGACAGAAAACACACCAAAATTGGAGACAGACAAACGAATCTCACCAAAAGGGAGACTTTTATTAATGAATTCATAATATTTAATACTAATAATTGATAAATAAACTTTTATGGGGCTTATCATCGATCGAATAAAGATCGATGGAAGCCCTGCCTTTGATTGATGGAGGCTAGGGTTTTAGAGAGAAAAAGGAGAGGCGAAAAGTTTAGAGAGAGCGTGGTATATAAATCTTTAAACAATCTTATATAACCATTTTTATGGTAAAATGTGAATGCAGGCGATGACAAATGGAATGTACAAGAGTGTTTTACACAGAGCAGTAGTGAATGGCAACGTAGAGAGGGTATCAATGGCATTCTTCTTGTGCCCACGAGAAGACAGATTGGTTCAACCACCTCATCAAATAAGTGAACCAAGGAAGTACCCTGATTTTTCATGGTCCGATGTTATTGACTTCACTCAGAATCATTACCGTGTTGATACCGATACTCTTAAATGCTTCACCAAGTGGAAGATGGAAACATTAGCTTCTAATGTTACTAAACAAGTTGCTGCCTAAATTATATGGGTTTGGTGTGTGCGTTCTAAGTGCACATGATGAACTATAGTAATTAATAAAAATCCTCTTCATGTAATGTGTATGGAGGACGGAATAATTTCTCTTATTATTATGTTTGAGTATAATCCTTTTTTTTTTCAAAGATTATGGTTTAATAATAATTATCAACATGGATTTATATATAATACTCTCTTTTACTTATTAATGATTTGATAGTTGGGTTAATTAGACTTAACAAAATATACCTGAATTCGAAAACATATCGAATATAGTTGAAAGAAGTTGAGGGTTGCTGGTGGAACTTTGGTGGAGTATATTACATTTAATGGCGATGACGGTGGCCAGGTTAGGGACGATGCCAACTTTACCTGCATTCAAACAAAATCCGTTCCACCTGATCCTAAAAGACAGTTAAAAAACCGACATTATAAGACGATGGATAAAGTGGATGATGGATGAATGATGGGTTGGATAAAAAAAATCTCACTTATCATTCATCCGCCACCCGATATTATCGATTTCTCTCTTTTATTTGGAAAAGAAGGTTCCAAGCTATCTTACTTTGATTCGGGCAAGAAGGTTAAAAGCTACGGAGTATCTCACTTTGATTTGGCCTGAGTAGATACAAGCTATGTTACTTTGATTTGGGTTAAAGTGCTGAATACAGGTTAATATCTATGAAAATTGACATGATTAAAATTTTGAGATATGAGGCCGTGTTTTAAAATGAGTATACGGATGCGGGGCGCATCTTCAAAGCAAAAATACAGTCTGAAATTGAAAATATTCTAATTTTAATTAGTGTACGGAAAATAGTTTTATATATAATACTAAATGCGTGTAGATCCCGCGTAATAAATGCGCAGTTTTTTAGATAATAATATGCAAAGACGTTAAATATTATAGCTTGAAAACATGCTTAAGCGGTATAAAAGAGAAAGTTTGACAGTTTTCACACCTAATAAGATTGATATTTAACTGAACCTAATTATATAAATTATTACTTCATTATTAAAAAATAGTTCCTCATAGTTTCCTAGTCATTACGACTTGGATACGATACGGTATACGATACGGTTTTATAATACGGATACGATACGGTATACGGTTTGGATTATACAGATTTCCGTATGTACGATACGAAAATCCGTATATACGATACGGTTTTTATAAAACCGTACCGTATCCGGGTCAGGCAAAAACAAAAACGTATATACGGTTTCCGACACGGTTTGAAGTTTTTGTATAAAAAAAATAAAAAATGCAATGTCCCTAGCTCCTTCACTTTTCCACTCATTGAATGTTTTTTATGACTTATTTTGAATCAACAAAAAATAGAGCTTCATTTATCTCCGCTATCCTCTTAAACCGCTATCATGGTGTCAACCATTCCCTCATACCTTCTCCCTCTTCCCCAACGACCACCAAAAACCATTATATTCCGCCACCAGGTTAAGCCACCACATTACAAGCCTAGACCGACCCTTATTTCAACCAAATCTACGTATCGACGATTAGGAACTTGTTAGGAAACCGTATCCGTATATACGTATTTCGTATACACGGTTTTTCCGGGTACACGAAAACCGTATATACGGTTAAACCGTATCGGATCCGTATAGTGATTTTTGCGATTTTTAAAACGTATACCCGATACGGTTCTTGAAGAGTCTATCGATCCCGAAATACTCGAGACGGGGGGGAGGGGGAGGGGTGGGGGGTGAATTGAGTATTCGAAAACTAATGTCCACTTTTTTATTTTAAAATACTTTAACTAATTACTTAAAGTTTATTGATTAAACTTTAACTAATTAATCAACAAGAACGTAATGAAATGAACAAAAGCGAAAGAGAGACGACACACCATATTTGAAGTGGTTCAGCTTCACAAGTCGAAGCCTACGTCCACTATTCTCGATTAATAATTTTAGTACCTTTCTCCGGATTACAAAATTATCAACCCTACTTGTACAACTAACTCTAGTTGTAACTCAAATTGAATATCACTAGTATTCAATTTTCACTATCTTAAGTTACTAAAAAAGTATTTGATTGCTCTTCTAAGTGTTCACACAATTGAACGTATAAGAAGCAATATGAAACACTATTATCTTGTAACGTAACTTAGAGAAATAATATGCAAATTAAGAACACGACTTTTCACAAGGATTTTCAAACGCAAGAACAATTAAAACACTTGATAAGAATTTTGACGCAAATTGTTCGCAAGAGAATTTTTATTTTTTCGAAAAGCTTCTTTGAAATGAAAACCATCATGTGTATTTATAGTAGAGAGGAGATTTAGGGTTAGGTCGAAACCCTAGCTAGAACCGTGCGTGTGGCTAGCTCTCTCAACAAGAAACAAATCTTATCGCTTTATATTTTAATCCATAAGATAATTCAATTAAGTAAATAAGATTATAAACTTATATCTTATTCTTCTTAATTTAATTAATAGAATATTTTGATTAAGTAAATAAATTAAATCTAGATAATTGTTTAAGATATGAGAATATCTTGTCGCAAACTTAATTAGATTTAATAGATAGGTTACTTGCACTAGTGGACTTAACAAACTCGAACGGCTACTAGAGCCCGGCCATTCGGCCGTATCCCTAGGTCAAAATATCATTGCATGGATTAGGGTTAGGTCAAGATAGTTTAGCAAACCCTAGGTAGCATGACGACCCATAAGTCGTTTTACAAACCAATAAGGAAACGTTAACTATTCATTATAACAACCCATATTTCATCTCTATTATATACACACATGATTTTGAAATATATTTAAAGAATTTTATCTTTTGAAAAATGATTTTTAAACTATTAAAATCGTGTCTTTAATTGCTACCTAAAGTTATAGCAAAAGCTACTATAACCTTTAAGCTTGGCAAGTTATAGACGTAATAACTATAACTTTCATTTCCAATACTATTTCTCGAAGTATCGTTACTCGATGGATGTCCTATACTAGCTAATCTTCCTGGAGATCTTTAGTAGTAGGTTCATCTCTTGTTGTGATCGTAAGCTCTTCATCTTGGAGCTTCTTTATTGACTTGATCGAGTATTTGTTCGAGTGATCGTCATTCTTGAAACTTGTTACAGTCAATATGACGCATTAAGATTTCTTCAATGTCATAGCTTAAGCCGCTATGTCATTTGCTTGTATGATGCCTTTGTATGCCTTTGTACGATGCTTCTATGATTCTTCTCAAATCGTCAAAGTTATAACCAAGATTGTTATAACGCTACTAGGTTGACGTGTAAACGTCATTCATTCTATTCATAGACTAAACAAACGATTACGGGCAAAAGCATAAAGCATGTATTTGTCATTATCAAAACTTAATCATATATCCATATGGTCCAACAAATTCCCTCTTTTTGATGATGACAAGTCTCTTACGAATTGTGACTAAGTGTAAGTTCCCCCTCAACATAATACCATAAAAGTTATAGTATGTCGAACGCAAGAACTACAACACTTATACAAAGTTATAGCATCGAAGGACCTTAAGAGATTAAAGGTCTTGACAAGGAGCAAGCTTAGGCAATTACTTAAGAATGAACACGGTCATTTTCTTCCCCCTCTTGACATCATCGAAAAGACGAGAAAAGACATAAAACAAGTAGAATAATATAAATCGAGACAAGACTAAGCATGCAAATAAAAATTATGAGACGAGAAAGTAAATCTTCGATAAGTAAGCATAAAAGATAATGTCACAAAATATAAACCGAGGTGTTTTAATGCCAAATGGGCCGAATAAAAACACAAATGTAAGCCGATGGGCCGAATGAAGTGTTAAGCCAAAACGGCCCGATTATGGACATTAAACAAAAGAAATTCTAAAGAAAACGAAACATGCAAGCTTAGGGATTTGGATGGGAGACGGCTAAGGGTGACGGACACGGGTAGGATCCACATAACCAGGTCGAGTACGAAACTCGAGAGAGTTAAGGCTGTCAAGACATAAGCTAATATTATTAGCTTGGGCCGTCAAACAAGTATCGAAATTAAGCACTTTTAGCGACAACGCCTTTGTAGCCGCGAACACTTGACCCATTTCCTCGCGCATAGCCCTTCCATCGAGCATCAAGGCCCCACCTTGACTCACCAAATTGGCAATGGAAGTCGACTGACGAACACACTCCTGACCTAACCCATGCAAACGGGCTAGCACCTCGCAAGATGCTCCTCTAACCCATGCAAACGGGCTAGCACCTCGTCATAGCCAACACTAGGAGAACCACAAGCCATACCCTTATCCTTAACCAAACCCGAGACAACATCAACCAACAACTTTGTTTGAGCCTCAATGCGTTCATTAACATTAGCCATGAACTCTTCAAGCTTATGTTCCAACGCGGCCAAACCATCAACCGATTTCTCAACACCATCGCTTTTGACTTTAAACACCAATTCCGGTCCAACCGGAGCAATTTTCATGAACTTAAAATGAAGGTCACTCATCTCATCTTTGTGTGAAACACCATAGCTTTCCCGTCTCACAACTCCCTTATTATGTTCTAAAACCCGAGAGATCGAAACACCATAAGGTAAATCAATAGTGGAGTAAAACCTTTCTTCGGTGACTAGAAAACTCGTTTGATTAATTCGATTAAACACAAGTAGAGCAAGATTAACTTTCTGACCTTGTAACAATTGGTAAATCAACACCATTTCATTGCTTGACAACTTATCCCGACCTCCACGTCGAGGCACAACCGTATTCCAAACAAAATTCAAAGAAATTTCAATTTTGAGGAAAAAAGATCCCGCTAGCATATGACTAGTACCAGTCGCACCAACATCAAATGACTTCTTAATTATCAGCTTTTCATCGTCAGAAACACCGACCCATTCCGTGCTCGGATTTATTTCGATCCCATCATTAGGGAGCGAAAACAGAGCACAGAAATCCAACACAGAGACGGTGACTTCAGTCCCATTAACGACTGCATGCATGACCCCTTTTCGCATAAAAACACAGGAGTAGAATTGGATTACCTCGATTGGAAAAATCGTTCCATTAACAGCACAAATTTTGTTCCATTCTTGAAAATTCAAGATGTGATCAAAGAACTTCAAAGCTTCAATTTTGCGGTACCATGAGGAAGAGTAAGATCGGCCTCCATGAATTTGATACCGAGCAACACAATTAACCCGACCTCGTTCAAGAGTGGTAAGACGAAGTTTGTCGAGACCCATTGCCGTTGCATTCGGCATGAACTCCTTAAACAGCGCACGTTGATTACCATCTCTCCCAACCATAACCTGAGAATCCGCGGCCTCCGTACCCTCATGAACAACCTTGTTCTTCCCTTTATCGAGCTTTCTACGCTTACCCTCAGCATTATCATCATCTCGGTTATGATCATTGAGATTTTTGGGTGCGGTTTGGGATGAGGAAGTAGGTTTGGGTTGGTAAGCTGTCTTGCATGGCGAGTTGAGGGACTCGGTTTTGGAAGAAAGCCGAGTTGAGTGGCGTGTGGATGGTGGTGTCATGATGGGGAGGTTGAGTGTTTGTGGTTTTTGAGAAGGAGATTGATGAATGGTGTTGTGATGTGGGACGGGTGAGGAAGAGGGTGTATTAATAGGTAGTAAATATTTGGCAAGTGGGTAAGCTAGGTCATAGGGTAGGTTTAGGTAAGAAAGGTGGCGTGAGTATTTGCTTTT